>PHNY01278771.1:4947-15049 GCA_003724115.2 Anethum foeniculum | reverse complement strand
ACCTGAAATTTTTTGGATTGGATATGGACATACCCGAAATCTGAAACCCGAAACCCGAACCCGAAATCCGAAAATATGTATAACTATTAAAATTGCAAGTGCAAGGGATCGAACACGCGACTTTGAGCATTAAGGAAACATGCATTTTAATTTGGCACTTTTAACCATTCCACCACATCATTAATTATGTTTATATTTGTATAACTAATGTTTTAATAATCAAACCCAATTAATACCCAATTAACAAGATTTATCTTCTTTAACAAGATTTATCATTAAAAGATGATTCATTTTCCTTATCATTTTAAATTATAAAATAATTAAATTTATTAAATTTTATTATTAGTTAGCGTTAACATAAATATAGATATTTGTTCTAAAAATTATACAATAATATTATATTGTATCTAATATATAATATATAACATAATATATATGTATATTCTACATAATGTATTATAATATATAATATATAAAATTATATATAAATAATTATATATATATATTCGGGTTTTTTTCGGGTTTCGGGTTCAGATCGGGTTTGGATCGGGTTTCGGATTTCGGATCGGGTTTCAGATCGGTATACCTAAAATCCAAATCCAAATCCAAAAATTTTCAGGTTTGAAAATTAAATCCATATCCAAATCCAAATCCAAAAAATCGGGTTCGGTAAATCCAAAATTTCGGGTTTCGGATCGGGTATCCGTCGGGTCGGATTATTTTGCCATCCCTACAAGCACAATCGAAATTGAACAAACGCATAAATATATCGCCGTTAAATCCTTCCATCTTGGAGAGGCAACCAAGCGATTCTTGAAAATGATAAGAATATGTACATGTACCTACTGTGACCCAACTGTTTTGAGCAATCGATCGTAGATGCGACACCATAATAACCTTTATCACTAAATCGAAACCTACCTTTATCACTGAATCAAAACCTTGAAAACCCGCAGATCTATAATCCCGGACAAGAAGAACAAAACACACCAAAATGAAATCAAACTCTCACAACAAGGAGAGACTAAACAAAACCCAAATAAATTGAGAACTTATTGAAGGAAAATAAAAGAACAATCAAGAAAAACTAAAAACAGGAAAGGATTGGGGCTTTTCACCGGTAAAAACCGATGAAAGCCCCTCGGAGAATATTAGGACGGTGGCTACTCAGAGAGAGAGAAAATATTAGGGTTATGGCTTCGGCCTATTGTATCAGTATCTTAATTTATCATAATTATATTATTCAAGATTAATTATAAAATTATTTAATTTATTTTTATTATTTAATATTTTAATTACATGTGTGACGAGCTATAATATAGTTTATAAGAGCAACTCCAATGGGCTTACCTATAATGTTTCCCTAAACTATATAGTTTAATCTTTTACCCCATATCCTACAAAATACAATTTGATTTATTTAAAAAAATATTAATATCAATATTTATAAAACAATTTAGTAGTAATATATTTTTCAAAAAAATAGCAAATAAATAATAATTTACATTGGATTAATCGTTTGTGAATCGAATTTAAGAATAATATTGATCCAAACCAATACCACAAAGATGAGTCACCAAAATATGTAAACAAAATTGGTTACATAAATACAGGGGACTATTTTTCCTCACTAATATTTTTTTGATAAAGATTCTCATGATTGGGAGATAATTTTTGAGCAACATCCCAATATCCATCCACACATATATGCTTTAACGAAGTAAGATAGATAAATTTAAAGTTCAATTAAATTCTTTTGTATTTATAATAATAAATAGAACCGAAATAGATAAAAAGAGTGCTACATACCCCAAAAGTGTTTTTAAAAATATTCCCCGATCACATCTGGCGTGTTTTTATTCATAGAGCTCATATAAATGCACGAGTGGTGCATATCATTTATGAGAAAATAGACGATCGGGGATTATAACATTTGTCAATGGATAAATCAATATACTTATATAAAGGAGAAGGAGAAGACGGGAGCGTTTATGTGGCGTCTCTCAAATCGCCTTTTCTATTTTTCTAATTTTCTCAATTTTTACATTTATAAATAGAGAAAATTTTAATTACCTTATATTCTCCTAAACTTTCCTCTTAACTCAAGTTATCAAATTACCATCTTATTAGGAGAAACTTTTCTCTTAACTCAACTTATCAAATTACCATCTTATTATTCTCCTAAAGTTTCTCTACTATATCAATAAACTTTCCATTTAACTCAAATTATCATCTTATTATTCTTCTAAAACTTATCTACCATATTATTATTATTTCAAATTTTATTTTCAAGTCAAAAGTTAATTACCCCATTTTCTCTTAAAATTTTCTACTTCACTCAAATTACCATGTTATAATTTTTCTAAAATTTCCATATCAGATTATTATTCGCTAAAATTTTCTTTTCAAATCAAAGTTCTTATCTTAATACTCTCCTAAATTTAAGTCCTAAAATATAGTTTAAAAAGAAAATAAATAATCTTATATATACATAAGTGTTAATCGTTTGGCGAAAAAAAGAGAGCAAATTGATAGTTAGATTTTTCTTAGCGCTTGTATTTCAAACTTTATTTTGCATGTTATGATAGTGTTGTCACTATTTTGTTTTCTTAATTCTTTAAGTGTATGTTATTATTTGATTGATTTTTTTATTATTTTAGAATGCTTGATTGATTTTATGATTTTCGAATGCAGCCTTTTGCCATGAAGAACGGAGGATGTTGTGAATCGGTTAGTTTTATTATTGAAACTATTTAATTATAAATGTATTGTTTGATGTTCATCTACTCTTAATAGTTATCCACTGCTTACGATGTCTAGAGCTATAAGACGACAATTTTTTTTTTGACTAATATGACTTATAGCCTTAGAATTGAGTATCCGTTATTAAGAAATTCTTGGAGTGAGTTAGAGTCGAACCTAACACCTGGGATAACAGAGGATAAACCGTTAACCATTTGGGCTATTCAATCGTGCTTGGCGGCTATTTAATTATTGAATTTACAATAATTCTATTTCTACAGAGCCTGCCGATAATGTACAGGAAGAATTGTTCGCGGCAGAGCACATATACATACATAAACCTGCCATAAACAATTTCATCTAAAAATTCAACCGAGTCGACAGAAGCACAAGAAGCTGACACAAAACTGTAAAGTTTGTTACTTTCATTGACTTTATTTTGTATATTTTGCATATTTTGTTATTATTTGTTTTGTTAAAACTTGAAGTATATGTTATTATTTGACTGATTTTATGTTTTTAAAATACTTGTTTGATTTTATGATTTTAGAACGCATCCTTTTGTCCGGGAATAGCGGAGAATGCTATAAATTAGTTAGTTTTAGAGTTGATTAATTTTATGATTTTCGAATTAAGCCTTTTGTCTGGAAGAAGGGAGGATATTATGGATCAGTTAATTTTAGTCATTATTGAGACTATTTAATTATAAAAAATATTATTTAATATTTAAATTTAAATAATTTATGTTTTTAATTTTATATTAAATATAATCAAAAAAATATATTAAAAAGCTGTTATGTCTTCATATTTAATAATTTTTAAAAATATTAGTATGTTGCCGCAGCGAAGCGCGGCTTATTATCCTTATTATCCTACTTAGAAAAAAACACTAACTTAGACACAAAAAACACACAAAACACAGCCACGAGAGGCGAATTAGAGGTCGACCAGAGGGCTCCTATCATACAACTGGTATGTGTTTGTTCTTTAACCCTTCAACCCGTTTTTCCTTTGCTCGATTTGGTTAATTGTATGAATGTAATGCTGGTTTTGATGATTCTATAGTAGTTTTGTTCGATTGATAGCGTGTTTTTTCGATTATATGTATGTATATGTATGTATATGCTTAGTTTCTAATTGAACTGGATTTTGGTGATTAGGGTTTCGAATTTGGGGCTTTTTAGATGTTTCAAATGGGTATTTTTGTGTTTTAATTTGATTTATGTTATTTTGGAATCGCAGGCAAGAATATACTACCATGTTTAGACGCTCAGAAGACAGTGGAAACCCTTGGAAACGGCCATGCACAACATCTGATTTAGGTGACTTTATTTTTATTTTTTCCTAGTTAGACACACACTCACACACCCCTTGTCATCGACAAGATTCGAACCCTCAACATTCCGTAGAGGAAGCGAGATGTGTTGGGTGATTTAGGTGACCTTATTATTGGTATCAATTTAATGTTATTACTCAATTTTAGTGATAAAAAATAATTTATGTTGTTGATCAACTTAAAACCTCTACTGCATGAAATTAGTAGTTCTAGGTATGTCAGTATTTATAGTGTAACGTGATTTATCTTTTTCTTTCTCATACAGATGCAAGTGAAATGATTTATTTTCATCAATATGCTTCTAGTGTACCAAAGTTTAGGGAACGAGATGATAATGCCTTTCTGGATGACATCTCAAAAGAAGCCGCTTTGAAGGCCAACCCATCTGTTGTTGCACTTGAGTGTTTTATTGGTATTGATTTTTTCTATTACTTGCTTGCTTTTATTTGTTACATTCGTAAGTAATCTTTGATAATTCTTTCTTTTGTAGAAGGGGAAGAAATCATTAGGGGCTCTGGCATCATTATCGAGAGCAACAGTAGGGAGTGCTTTGTATTGACATCAGCAAACCTGATCAGGCGTCCTACTCTTTATAAGCATGTGGAAAATGTTTTAGCACATTATCCGAAGGTAAACAGTGTCATTAAATTTCTTAAATTTGTATTCACATTTCTTTCCCACTACGTGAATTTTACCAATTTGGTTCTTCAACACTACTAACTTACCCTTTTATTACCTAATTTTTGTTGGAGTTAACCTATCAGTTTCCTTGAGTTAAAATTGGAGTTAAAATTGAAGATGAGATAGTATTTGAGTCTTATTTTGTTGTTCAGGTTTATATGCACTCATATGATGGTAGATCGTCATGTGCAGAAGAAGTGCGTGCATATGATTTTCACTTAAATCTTGCTGTTTTGAGGTTCAAAACTACAACTTGTTTTGAACCTGCAACATTGGCACACATGAAGGACTCCAAGGATGGTACAAGTCAACATTTGATGTCATCTAGTATTACTCCAGGGGATCAAGTAGTTGCAATCGGGCGGTATTTTGCTTGGCCATTTGAACTAATGGCCGCCCCCGGTTGCTATCGGTTCGTAACTTCCATTTTCATATATGTTTATAAATGGGTAAAATTGGGTTTTAGTTTAGCACCTTGCACCCACCCTTATATAATGTTTGTGTTGCATTTAATTGTATTTGTGTTGTTATCTCTTATTTAACTAATGAGTTTATTTTAGTGGTAAAATTAGAAGCAACCATGAGACTAGTTTATTTGTTTTATTTCAGGCTCAAGCAAGCAAAATATGACTGCAAAGAGCTTTTTACTACTAGTTGCGTGATCACGAGGGTATCTCTATCTTTCTATCTCCCAATTAATATTTAAGTTATGATGACGACGTTATGTTGTTCTTTAGCTTATATTTTTAGACAATTCATTGGTGATGAATATGCAAGCTAGTGCTTTGTCTTTGTCTCTAGTGTGGCGATGGAGGTCCCATGGTAAATGGCCGAGGAGAAGTATTAGGTGTTACGTTCTATGATTTTAGTTCAACACATTGCATGCCTATCAACATAGCTTGGAAATGGTGGCAACGGTGCAAAAAATTTGGGTAGTAACAAGTATTGTTTTTAGTTTAATATTATCAATAATTTTTTTGACACGGTTAACAAACTTAAAATTTACTTGTTTTAGGGAGTGCCATCTACCTTCTCTTGGAATTGAGGCAACCAACTTACTGAGAGCTCGTCTGAGCTTGTTAGAGAAGATAATTCTGAAGTTTCCTCATGTTTCAAAAGGTGTTTTAGTGGAGAAGGTAAATTTTATTGAGCAATGGCATGCACTTCTAACTTCGACTTACGTGCATCATTACTTTCTTTATCTGATTTTGATGAATGAACACAATCATGAGAAACTTTGAAATGCTCTGGTTGAATTTTTAAGACATTTCAATATTGTTTATTTTGGAAGTGCACAGGTCTTGTTTAAAAAAATTGTATGATGATGTATTCTTATCATTGATAGATGATAGTAGTGTCAACCTTTATCACTGTAGTATTGCCTAATTGGACATGATAACTTTAATTGTATGATGATGTATACTTATCATTGATAGATGATAGTAGTGTCAACCTTTATCACTGTAGTATTGCCTAATTGGACATGATAACTTTAATAACTCATTTTTTGTAATTGTGTCGGGAAATTTTGTCTTTTATGTAAGTTGTGGTTCTTAATTGCACACTTCTTAGTACTTAATTAACATTGTGCAGGTGATCTCGGGCTCCTGTGCTGATTTAGCGGGGATACGTGCTCAAGATGTAATTATTCAATGTGCTGGGACTCAAGTTGAAGGTTTCTTGGAGGTATATTCCTTTTTTATATGATTTTTAGAGTATGATGATTCTGTGGTTAGTCTTTTTTACAATAATGATATTATACGAGGAAGTGTGATGAGATACTTCGATATGGCGGTCTTGTGTACAGGTTGTGCTGTGACGCGTCTCCTTTTATATAGAATACGCATGCATGAGTGAGCTTATATTGTGCTGTGATGTGTCTCCTTTTATATAGAATCGGCATGCATGGTTGAGCGTATATGATGACATGGCAGTGAGAAACTGTTAGTATGATCTATATAGACTTGAGAAGTAATAATTCCAATTTGATTCTGTTGTCTTTTAGATGATTAGGTTGTGTATTTGAATCAGTATGCAACAACTTTTTATCTGTTACTGTATTTTATCTCTTTATAACATCAACTATTTCCTTTGTTATATTTATATCTCATATACCCATCACTTGAATCTCCATATAATCCTATTTTTCGAATCTGTGTATTGTGCAGTACACACACCCAGACACACTCATTTCCTTGCTTTTATGAGCCTTTAAATTGTTAGGTGGCATGGAACCACACTTCCCCTCACAAATACGTTTTTAACCTACTTGAAAACAGATCGAGACTAGCTCCATTGCAAGAGGAAGAATGGTCTAAAATCATCGATAACCTATCTAACAAGAGGCGGAGGTTTACTTTTGGTAAGCTCCAAGTGGGGGATAGAAGCAAACAGTCTTTCTCTCAAAAATATGGTTTTAACCTACTAGAAAATAGATTAAGACGAGCTACATTGCAAGAGTAGGAATGGTCTAATATCAAAGATACCCTACCTTGGGGTGGGGGGTATTTTTGATGAGCTCTAAGGAGGCCATACAATGACTAATCACTTACTCATTCTGAACCTACAAGTTTTTTTAAATGGATAGTTCAGAGACTTGGTCTGATAGCTGTGTTATAATCCTTTTGGTCTGATATTCTTAAAGCCTTTATCCTCTTCAACCCTTCTGTAACTATATAATGACTCTTCAACTAGAGGCCTGGTCTTGTAGCTGTGTTATCATTTTGTCTGATATTCTTAAAGCCTTTACCCTCTTCAGCCTCCCGGGATTATTGACACAACAGTATTAGTACCCTAACCAAAGATGAGCTACCTGTTTGCTGTTGACCGAAGAAAAAAAAATCTATTGAGAGCATTATTTGTTCTATCAAGATACTTTTATGGATAGTATTTAGAGAGTGTTATCTTTTATCTGTCTCAACAGTAGCTAATAACTAAAGTTGCTCTCTCCTTTTTCATTTATTATAATAATTTTATTGGTTATCAAGATTTCCAATGCTACCTCTGAATTGTCCTTGTGAGCTCAACTATAATAATGCTTCAAATTTTTGATAGATACGGCTGCAGGTGAGACCTGATATTGATGTGAAAGTGCTGTGTAGCTGGTGTCTAGACAGTAAACACCAGTTGCAGCTCTCAGTTGCGTATATATCTAGTAAATCGAATTGCAGTAAGTGTGCATTTGATCACCTAGCTGCTCCATTAAGTACTCTTATATAATTGTCTGTATAGCATTCGGAAATACCACGTCAAGATTTAAGGTACTGCATTGAACATACCCGGGTATTCTATTGTTAACCATGCCCTTGGAGAGGCCAACAGCCCTTTATTAGATACAAAGGTCTCAGTTCAAATTTCAAGAAACAGAAGGCAGTAGGGTATCACTTTATAGGCACACACGCATATACACTGGAAATTGCAATAATACAGGCCTCTGAACATGCTAATTAGAATGCAATTGATTTTTAATGAAAACAATCTTAACTACCGAAATTTTGTTGCTACAAACTCAGCCATGTACTGTACCATTAAGCTTAATTGATATTCTCTTTAACTATGATAAGGACACACTTTGAATCATGCTTGAGTCTATTTTACAGAATATGCTCAAAATCCTTCATGAAACCGCAATTTTTTTTATAATTTTTTACATGCCAGGTATGTGAAACCGCAATTTTTTTTATAATTTTTTACATGCCAGGTATGGAAACTGCTTAATATTAATCGTGTGCCTTCTGACACATAAGTGCAAGAGCACGCTAGTATTAAGTTTTTGCAGTGTTTTAAAATCAATATCTAGTGCCTGCCAAAAAAAGGAAAAGAAATGAGTATCCTGTCAGATGGTACCAGTGAATGATTGGACTAAACAAAGTTATTCATTTTTGAATTATGGTTCTGTAATAAAACATATTAGTAGTTGCCTTTGTGATCTGGCACCTGTATATTCTAGTTCTTTTTTCGCATAATTTGCTGTGTTTGGAATTTGTTTTCTGTTGACTTGGGTATCTTTTGCCAATTTGCATAATATTCATTATATTATGGGGAGAAAAATGAATATTGTATACTCACTTGAACACATATATTGACACTACTATTTTTTTCCTCCCTTGTTGCTGTTAGTTTTATGAAACATTGATGGACCATGTTGGTGGTTTTATAGAACTTGTGCTAATTAGAACAAACAGTGTTAGCCCCATACAACTTAAGATAAAGGTTGCTGAGGTTGCACCAGATCAAATGAATAGGTCAGTTTATATGTTTTCTGTTATTTGTTTTTTTCTTGTTCAAGTACGAAGGTATTAATCAATTGATATTGTTTTTTTAATGAATTCATTTATCGTTTCAGCTGGCCCAATCGTTTCTACAAATAACAAAAATGTTTTTATCTCAAAAACTTCCCTTAACAGGTGAGACTCGTTTCATCACTATTATTGTTATCTCAAAAGATTCCCTTAAACAGGCGAGACTCGTTTCATCACTATCTATTTGGTCGTGAGTACAACTTATATACAATGCTATGAGCATCGCTATGAATGCAGTTGCTGTTTAATGGTTTTTTGGCACTAGATTTGCATGTTAGATATGATATTTGTTAATAAATATGGTGATATTTGCATGTAAGGTATGATATTTAGAGGGATGCCCCTCTGTAACTAATTTTAGTAGGTGCCAGCTAGCTGAATTTTTTCACAAAAATTATCAACTGGCCATGTAATACCCAAGCGACATTTTGCAAAATATCAATCTGTGAAGTTGTACCATGTTATCAAAGTCATCGACTACTGATTGATAAGGTCAATCTTTAGATTTGTTGTTAGATATTAAACATATTCATGTGATTAATGTAAAATGGCGAGTAGTGCTATTTGTTTTATTTAAATGTTCTTCTTTGGAATCTCTTCGCATATTGTCTTCTCTTGACTCTAGTCTTGATTTCATTTTTGTCTGAGTTATTGAGCTTTTTGGTTTTGTATTTTGCAGTTAAGCGGGTTGAATCAATCTCGAAAGAATGGTCCTTGCAAATCCTCTCAGTTAGTATAAATTATGTAGTATGCAACACATTTACATAAGAATTTTGCATGATTTATTCAGAAAATGGTTTTCATCCCTGAGTTGTCGAATTCTAATTGGTGTATTTATATGCATGATATATTTCGGAAAATAGTTCTCAAATCACTGAGTTGTCGAATTCTAAGTGGTGTATCTTATTTTAAGAAGAGCCAATGCCAGGCCAGCTACAAGAGCAACTAAATTTTACCTGTCACTGATCATATTGTTGAACAGGCACCTTTCAACCAACACTTGCAAAGTACTGACCTTCACATTAACATCCCTGACTTTACC
>PHNY01278736.1:0-16110 GCA_003724115.2 Anethum foeniculum | reverse complement strand
ATCAAACTGTACTTTTTTCTGAAATAAGTTACTTATTTCTGACAAGTTTTTGCATATAAGGGATACTAAATCCTACTTAAATATTTAATTCTAAAAATCAACATATAAATATGAAAAAAAATTCGAAATAAGTCGATAAGTTGATAAGTGCATGTCCGCCAAACAGGCCCCAAGTCAGACATTGGTTTTTAGTAATTTTAGTATTTTCCATCCAGGTATCTTTTGTGTGCCTGAGAAACTCATTTCCCCTTCTATTTAGATATCCATTTAACTTTTTTTTTTAAAGATAGAAATAAGTACTTTTTTCAGAAAAAAGAATTATGTTTTATAATTAATGAAAGTCAAACATGCTTAAAACCTTTATTTGCTATGGAACCTGAGATAGGGTGGGAGGTAAAATGATGAAAGGTGTCAAACATCACATGTACACCGGAGAAAGGACTAATATGAGTACATATATAAAACTAACATGCGGTATCAATTGGAGATGCAAATATCAATCCTCAAACATCCATCGATAGCATGTGAATTGCAGAAACATAAACAATGATCTAATGCACAACAATAGAACAACAAAACTTGTTCAATTCAAAGGCTGATAACACAATTTTCTGCACCTGAATTTAAATAGGACTTGCAAGGCGAATTAAGAAGTAAAAGATATATGCAACACTTCCTGTATAGGCAACAAGGTGAACCACTTTTATTAATCATCCCCGCGCAGTTATTTACTAGTTACACTTACAACCATGGTTTAGTTTTGTTGCTACATACAGCACCCTCTAGATTATCATGGTCTAAACGCTAAATACAGTTAAGATGGAAGCAGATTTTTGTGGTGTTGGGAAGGAGCAACCTTTTTGACCTGGTTAAGTTAATTAGCCATCTGAGGAAATTCCAAGGCTAATGTCTGTTCCTTTTCCATTTTAGTTAAGATTAGCTAGCCATCATGCCTTGTCCGCAACATAGGTAAATTGTCAGTTTGATGAAACTCCCTCAGCCAATTCCTTTAGAAATGAAACGACGTCATCTGAAGATCCAAGAATGTAACGAGCATTGGAACGAGTTCGGCCAACAGTACAGGAGAAGTAATTTTCTCCTTTGAGATCAAGCACACTCCATGATGTCTTTTCTGATGATTGTCGCCGCCCATTCGCTTGAGGACCGTTGTTAATACTGTTGTTCTTTCTTTCTGGGTTTAGAGGATGCCGTTGACTTTTATTTTGTGATGATTTTGAGCTGCTTTTGCTGTTTTGCAATTTTGAAGGAGGTCTTCTTTCTCCAGATGACTTCAATGCATCATTAATTTTGGCTCTTGGAAGACCGATGATGGATTCAGAAGGAAGCTCTGGTTCAAAAAAAGTATAGACATCCTCATCCTGATGCAAACGAAAGCAGTGGTCATTATGTCATAAACAAAAGCAGTGGTCATTGTGTCAGAATATGGGGTTAACAACTGCATAATTGTTGAAAATTTTAAGATCTACAAATACTTGCAATTCAACTAAATGTGCGTAAGTTGCATAAAACAGGCATGTTAACATTGAAATTTTAATGTAAACGCTAAATCCAAATTTGAGATTTAAAGTTCAAACTGTACCTTCCCAAGAAAGTGTCCTATACACAAGACATAATCGATCGGTGTAGAAATGGATTTGCTGTGTACTATTTCCCCAAGTATCCGGTCAATTGCAGCACCCTGAATATTGGGAGGGGGAAGGGTTAAAGTCTGAATGTAATATATCCACTCGCGTTCATAGAAAATTAGTGGGAAAAGAGTAAAATCTAGTCACCTTTGTAACACCAACTGCTCGGACCTCAACCGACCTGCTACCTTGAACAACATCAACTGATGCATTAGATATTGGACCTGTCCAGAGATGCTGCAACATGTCTCGGGCTTGCAATCTTCCAAATTCAGGATCTGCAATCGGAGTAAACATATATTTGGTAAGCACAGGTGTAGTAAAGAGTAAAGTTACATGAAGAAAACATTAATAATTACGTAATAAAACTGTCAGTTGAAATGAATAAAAATATCGAATCAGACAAGTACCTGCATACTTGTAATTCCATACAAGTGAAGTCTCACGGAGTTCAAGATGTGATCGAGGAGTTCTCTCGGTGAAATATTCAAAGACATGCTGCAAAGTTGTCAAATTAACACAGTTTACAGATATAGAATTCAGTGCAAATTAGATAGAGGATATCTTTTTCCTTACTTTTACGCTGTCAACCCATTCCATATTCAAATGCTCTGGCATTGTTGTCATCCATTCTCCCTTTGTAGCTCGTAAAAACATACCATTCTCCGCTGCCAACCACATATTGTACTCACCAAAATTCTGTTACAAGACTCAATCCAGTCAAAGCAGAAAACAGTAGGCAAAAGAAAACAAGATTACAGAGGTGGTTAGAGGAAGTACTTCATCTAAGATGTTTCTATCACTTCCACTAATTACAACAACAGTTGTCTTTGGGTCTTTGCACAGTTCTAGTAAAGGCTCTTTTAAATCTGGATGCAACTTTAGCTCCATTGCTCTTATTTGATCTCCGCCTCTTCTACCGGGGGTATCAACTGGTTCAGTCAAGGTAGCATTGAATCCCTGTAGATGTTAATGCACCATTAAGAACCAAACAAAAACTCTTCCTACGATAGAATAAGAGCTTTATAGGTAATCTGAATACAAAAGATGCTACTATACTATTTTTAGAGAACAGATATAAGGTCACATTTCATTGTTATTAACGCGATCAAAGCCACAAATCACAGAGAAGTTATATTTACCAGTATGAGTAAACGATTATTGGACCGCAGATAGTGCTCGGTTGCATCTTTTACTGGAAGTACAGGCGGCACTTCTCGTATTCTTTGCTGAGCTTCAACTACAGTATCATTTAGTTCACTACAAAACACCAGAGAAGATGTTGCATTTAGATGCATTCGACTTGAAGTTCATAATTTTTAATTCAATATGTAATATATGTACAACCACGTGCAGAATACTAATATATTTTACAAATATACAGACAACTTATTGCATACAGATGCTAATTTCTGTTCTCTGTACAGAAATGGCACACTTGTTTGATGGCAGAGTAAGTTGCGTCAAGGAATCATATTTGACAACAGCATTACTGGATGGTACTTATTTTTTAACATCACCTCACAAATGTTTCAGCCCACTCTTGAGCAGTATGTTGTATAACATGATCAAAGTTATGCTGATGTCGTTTCTCTCTTTCATCCGCACTCATATTCAAGGCTTGGCCAATAGAAGAAGCAACTTCTGTGATGTTCCAGGGATTTACAAGTAGTGCTCCAGCGCCAAGAGACTGTGCAGCACCTGCAAACTACAATCAAGCCAAAATATGAAAATTTTGAAGCCTGTACAAAAAGAAAAAAACAAAAATTCGCTCACATAGATCAAATTTCGGGAAAATAAAGGATCAGAAATCATCCAAAATACCTTATAAGTTATAACTACCATGAATATTTCCAGTTGTAATTAAAATTGAAAAATTTTCTGGTGCAGTGCCATAAACAGTGAAATCATATGAGAGGGAAAACTTGAAGGATCCGCTTAATTCATGTTCTCACGTAAATATAACATCTTAGAGCTTCATCTATTTTATCTGTCCATTTTTCAATTGATAAAGAATAAGCTTATCACTATGGACTTTATTACAGAAACTAGTACGGGAACAACGTACATTGTTAAGAACCATCAAAACAAGTTAAAAGAGATGAAAAAACAAGGGGACTATAGCCTACAGTAAAACTATTCTAAATTTGTACTACTAAATATAATATAAAGACAAGATAAATTTGATGTATAATTTTTTTTACTAGCCTTCAGTTTGAGAAAGATATTAACATCAGTTAAACTTAGAAGTGATTATTTAAAAAACATTATGTGTAGGTATTGGGATCACAAAGTATATCAGATCATAATTGAAAAGCCCGTTCTCACTTTGTCCACTCTCAAAATTGTAAATTTGCAGCAGCACATGTGCATCAAAAGTTAAAATTTGGGCTAAGCATAATGCAGGCTGATGATACTTACTTCACTCAGAACAAGAACTCCTTTTTTTGACTCTTGGCAGGCCACAAACTCATAGCTGACAAGATTCATTCCATCCCGCAGAGATGTCACAAGTGCTACATCTGAGAAATAACATAAACAAACAAATGATTAGTCTTTTAATCTCCTTAGATAAATACCATAAAGATTACTGAATAACATTTCTGTGAATGAACTCAACATATTTATACACCGCATATAGTTGATATAAAGTATGATACAGAAACATTATCAAATGTAAGGCGTTCTTAGTTCCAAAATTTCCCTCTTTCTTCAATTGTTCCTAAAACTTTCCAATCTGAAGTCTATAAATATAGGCGTCATTTACACATTTTTTTAAATCCAAATGCACAGAACCAGACATATTTAAAGAAGCATGACTAACAATTCCCTCACTCCAGACCCCGTCAATATACGTTCTACCTCAACAGGAAGCTGTGCACATCAATAGTACGGAAAAAAATGAAACATGAGGTCACTTAGGGATGAATCAGATAAGTAATTCTAGATGAATTATATACAATTAATGAATGGTAGAGGTCGATAGTGGATAGATTGTTTATCTGAATGATTACCTAGTAGATCCATGAGAGTGTTACAGAGTGTACAGGAGGGATCATGTCTGCTTGCAAATAACAAGTAATAGAACAAATTACACACACATATACACGCCCACAACAAAAAAAAAATTAATATCAAGTTGAAGCAAAGTGTCTTACTAGTGAATGCACAACGTGCAAACTACTACAATAGTGTAGATATTACAATGATTGAACCGAAGAAAAAGAATCAATACCAGTGACAGCATACAGTGCACACAATGCATGGAAGTCGAGCGACCGATCCTGCATGAAACAAGATATACTATAGAGTTGGGACATGATATTTGACCTCTAAAGTGTAGATTTGAGAAAGCATGTTATTGAAAAGTACAAAATTCTACTACAAAGTTGTTGAAAAAATGCAAGTATATGGTCCTAGGTTTTCAGCTATTCAATAAAAAACCAAGGAATTAAAAACCTTTAAAACAATAAATTTCTAGCAAAGCCCTAGGAGTTAACCTTTAAAACTGATTGCTTTAGCAATTTCTAGATTTCCAGGTACCTACACATATAATTTGAAGTCCAAGAAAAAAAAATGGTGATCAATTACAAGAATATGCAGGACCTAAGGCCTAAGCCACACTGGTCGATAGCTTATTATATTGGTACACATAAACATATTGCAGAAAACTTGTATCACTGATTCTGCAGGTTACACAAGTGCTTGACTTCCCCTATTAATATTTTTTTATAACAATCATCTCACTGCAATTCTATGGATTCTTAAACATGCTTTCTTATACTACCTCCGTTTCAAAATAACTGTCCGCTTTTAAAAAAATTATGCATATTAAGAAAAGTCAACGTTGATAAAAAAAGTTGTATTTACATCAATATTAATTGCATTAAATGAATATAGTTTGTGGAATAGAATTTGCATTGAAAATATAAATGGTAAATGTGTGACATAGAGTTGATTTTGGAAATATAAACTGAAGAGTAGTGTTTGAAATTTATTTAAAAAGTTGCATTGAGAGTTGACGTGGACAACTAATTGGAAACAAATTTTTTTCACAAAAGTGGAAAGTTATTTTGAAACGGAGGGAGTATAATATTACGTCATAATACCCCAAGTACAATGGTAATGTCACTGAAATTGCAGATTAGAAGAATCTGAAAACTCGAGATAACTTTTTTAGACACTTGAGTGTAGCTTACATGTATAAACCTAACATGTACACAAGCACATATAAACTTTGAAGACTCTTGTACATCAGTGACTAATACAAAACAAAAGTCTCAGTCTCACCAGATGATGAATTGGAACGGCAGTCAAACTTCCGAATCTACCATTGATGCGCCCAACAATTTCATGAACTTGGCTTGTGAGTTTTTGATCTGTAATTTTACATAAAAGAGGGATTAAATACGTCATATTGAAATGTTATAACTAACATAAAACAACAAGAAAATGATTCAAGGAGCATACATTCAGGAACATCTGTTCGTGTTGGCACTGCGATCTGCAGTAAAACAACTTTGTCCCGCCAACATGCATTTTCTTCGAGAAATTTTTCAAATGCTAAAATCTTTTGGGGAATTCCTTTTATCATATCGAGGCGATCAACACCTAACATTACCTATCAATGAAAGTAACATACTTACCAAATGTAGAGTTTTAATTGACACGCATCTAGAACAAGAAAATGCATTGGAGTAATGAATAAATGAACTACAACAGCTACGAATTTTATCTTAAAGGCATAGCGTAACGGATACCCCTCTTCTATTGGTAATAAAATTTCGGGGCTTCAAGCCTCAGTGGAGGCAAGTATTTAAATTCTGTAATAGACCATCGACAAAAACATTACTATATACTAATTACCAGCCACTTTGTATATATCAAGACTAGTAATAGTGTTAAAGATCATTAGATATCCTTTTGCTCATAGACAAAGTTTATTGCGACATCTAAGCAGTGGCAGAACCAGACGATAACAACATTGTATGCCAAACATGGAACAGTGTATTCCAAAATAATGTTTAAGACTAGTAATAGTGTTTAAGACTTCAGGGGGAGCCAAAATACATTGTATGCCAAAAAGATAAAACTGAAATAATGAATAGAAAAATTAAAGCAAAGAAAAAGCATGGAACAGTAAATTTGAACAAACTGAGAGTATTAGGCCTCCAAACTGTTATATCTAGCAAATTTTATAACCCAGAATACTTCCAACTTACAAATTCTAACATTATTTATTATAATACTACAATGAAAAATAATAAAAGGAAAAGAATATCAAAGGGAATTTTACAGTCATCATAGTGATTTACATGTTCAAGGGGGAAAAATGATAAAAAGTAGTTATATTTATTGCGGCTGGTAATTGGGCTGAGCTAACTTTTAAAAAAAATATATTGTTCAGATTTCAGGGTATGCAGCCGCTAATGCTCGCAGTAGCGTGCCTGCGCCCTTGCATCTAAGGGAAGGGTACTACATTTCTCATAACAAAGTCAAGTATTGAAAATAAAAACATGTACCTTTCGCCCAGAAAATCTTTCTTTTAATTCTCTGATGTGTTCTTGTACTTGAGGAAGCTCGAGCGCTCGGATGAACCGATCTGAATCTATCCCAATAGGAAACTGAAATTTAGAAATTATATAGAAATTAAGTATGTCGTAGGAGGTCGATCAGGGAGTAGCTTAGTGGCAGGCTACTACTCCCAGTGTGGAATGCAGCTAGAGTTTGATACCCTCAAATCCCTTCCCTCACCCCCACCCCTCCCCCAGTCTTCCCTAACTGTTCTTAAAAATTCCCCAGTGAATTATGTTTTTAGATGTTCAGAGAGTAATATAAAGTATGTATGCATGTTTGGTTAACTGGAATGGAATAGGGCCCGAAAGGGGTGAAATATAGTTATTCAATTCACATTTATCTATCATATCCATTCTTTCCATCATGCAGTTCCGCAATAAATTAAAAAGGAAAAAATACTAACCCTACCAATTTACAAATCAGTGTTCATTCTCTTCTTCCACCTGAACCCTTCACATATTTTAACATCTTTTATATGCACTTTATCATGAACTTCACCTCCTATCATTTCTGTATTTCTAAAATCCATCTCTACTTTAACTCTCACACTTATTTAATCTATCCCACCTTCATTCCTTTCTGATCAACCATCAAAGCCAGCTATAGAATATTTATCCAATGGAAACAGAACTAGAACGAAGTGATATAGCTAAGTGAAGATTTCAATAAAGATTGAGAAACTTATGCATACCGCAGCCACACGGGTCAGCCTTCCTTGATCTTCTACTCCTTCAGGTGTGCCCTCCAAACCGAGAATACGAGTGCATGCACTAACAAAATGCCTTGCATAATCGTAAGTATGGAACCTAAGAAGAGAAATTATGAATTAGTATTTGCAACTTATTACAAGAAAAAAAAATCAAGCAACTATTTAGTAATAGCAGGAAAAGGATTCTAAGGCTATCAATTTAAGCACAATTATAACTAATACTCCAAATCAGCTTATCTTACATGTACAATTAGAGGGAAGATATGTTTACAATAAGATTGAGGTACCAATCTCAATAACGTCAAATTGGACTGTCTAGATATTAGTACTGTGTATTACCAGTCCTAATTAACAATATGTTGCAAGACTTGCGTCATCAGACGGATACTTGAAAAAAATTGTTCTACAAGACAAAGGTATAAAGCAGGAATACGACTCATTGCCTCATTGACTAAATGATAATTACCTAAAAAAATCAAAGCAAACTGAATTAATATTGCAATAAACATTTTGAAAGTAATCAAAAGATAAAGCTTGATATTTGAATTAACAAAAGCCAGGCATAAGTTGATTTACCGAAAACTCTAACCCACTGACATCACCATGCTTTCACAGAGCTAATTCTCCTGCCCTGGACATCTTATGCTATCTTAATAATCTAAGATTCCTCCATTAAGGTCCTACATAGAAATCTAGCGTGCTATAGCAGAGGTAAACACAAAGAAAATCCTCGTTGCCAAGTGTTGTGCTGCATGGAAAGTTTTGTACAACATGAAATATTGAACTTGATCGAAGTATTATCTTAATTGGATAAAAGTGTAAGAGCCCCAAACACAGATTACAACTTTCATCGAACTGTGCTCTCCAAAGAGCAATTCTTCTCAAAATCTCACTCAAAAGGTGCTGAACTAGAATTTCATTCTAACTAAGGATTCTTGTGGTTTCGTAGGATCCAGCTACAGAATAACTGGGAACGGAGAGCTTCCCCCGCCCCCTTTCCAACGAGTCTTCATTTTAAGAACGCAAGTTTTAAGAATAAGTGATTATTTTCTCCGACCCTTACTGCTAAAACTGCTAGCGAACAGCTAATGCATTCCACTTATTTATTACTGATCAGGGTTCTATGGTCAGTCCATGACCGCTGCATACCTAAGGCGTCCAGATTTATGTGGACATATGCGCAACATAGCCTCAGGCGCCTCGTGGTGTGCAAAATAACAAGATAAAATGAAGTTCCAGGCTTTTTCCATTTATCTTTAATCACAATATTATTAGATGAAGAACAATAATGCTTAACTAACAGGTGTACTATTAAAAAATAAACGAAATAGTAAGGCTGTCTAGTGTCTACATATCTAGAACCTGAATATATCTTATCTGGCAGAATTAGCCCCTAATGTAACATCCTTACCAAGTCCTTTTATAATTATTAATGTCAGCCACTACTACATCTACAAATACTTACCCAACTAAATCAGCAGCAAGAACAGCACGTAACAGTTCTGATCGAGACGGCAGGGTCCTGTGAATCTCAGAAGATGGGAATGGTGTATGGAGAAACCAGCCGACTTTCATCTTGCTGTTATATTCTTTCAAGCATTTAGGCAAGAACATTAGATGGTAGTCATGGCACCACACAACGTCACCCTCCTCGTAATGCTCGTTCACTACATCAGCAAACATTTGATTTGCTTTTTTATATGCGGCAAACTGAGACTGGAAACTTCTGGTAGTGGCAAGACGATCTTCTTGGGGAAGTCCAATATAATGGAAGAGAGGCCATAATATATTGTTACAGTAGCCATTATAATACTGATGAACAATCTCTTCATCGAGGAATACAGGTATGCACCTCTGCGGGAGGGGAAGGGGTTAGAATATTTTGTGTTAAAAATGCCAATATCAAAACTGCCATGTGTCATGCCACAAATGCAAAATGATGTACAATCTAGAAAGTCAAAAAAAAGAAAAAAGAAAAGAAAGGTAGTTAAACAACTGAACCTTCTCCGCAAGTGCTTTTGTAAGTGCCTTCTGCCCAGCCTCATCTGGCACATTTACACCTGCCCAACCTATCCATCTTGCTTCAAATTCCTTCACACCTTCAAAATTGCACTACTTCAAATTAGTCTTGTTATATGTAGAATTTGAATAAGTTGAAGCAATGATGCAATTGCAAAAGCATATTTGGACACACAAATAGATAACATCAAAAAGAAAACAAGTACGAAAAAAGAGGAGAAATACTAACCAAGAAGAGCACTGACTAAACCACCAGCACTTATCTCCAATGACCAAGACTCCTCTCCTCTCCTAATTGCAGACACCGGAAGCCTATTAGCCACCACCAACAACCTCTGTCTAAAAGGCTCTCCATCAGGCCTTTCAAATCCATCAACAAGTGCATGAGCAGCCAAAGCCCCTTCCAAATACTTTTCTACATAGGAATATCTCGAACCATCCCCTTGGCGTGAACGAACATCAGAATCAGAAAACTCAGAACTCCTATTCCCACCACCATTCGTCTCATTCGAATAAGAAGCCCTGTTACTCTTCCTCAACTCTCTTTCGCGTAATAACCTCTCTATTCGATTCGACGGAGTAGATGAATTGGTATTATACTTATTCCCAGGCATATAGTCTGCTGTTCAGACAACCTCTTCAAACACAACAATTCCCAACTCCAACAAAGTGTCTCTAGTCTCTCTACACATACATGATTACATTCAAACTCTTACACAACAAATAAAACATCAACTACAATAACAATCACATCATATTCAAATTCAACAAAAGTACACAATGTACAGAAATTCAAATATCTACAACAATAAAAACACATAATTATTATATCAAAATCATACAAACACATATGCATTTGATAAAAACAAATAATTAAGTAAAAACAAGTACTACAATTAACTTAAAATAAATAACCAGTACAATTAAAACCTTTAAGTAAAAAAGAGCAGAAAATTAAAAATGAAAATAAAAGAAGCAGAGAAGAGAACACCGACTCACCTCAATTATGTGATGGAATTGATAGCTTTGATACTTGTCTAGGGAACAGAGCTTTGTTTATATATGAAAGTCTTGAGATAATCTGTATGTATGTATGTAGTTCTGTGTATATATATATACTAAGCTGCGGACATAGACAGAAGACTTACAACCATGCAGGTGACACACAAGTTGCTGTTCATTTTCCCTAATTAAAAATGTGCTGTCCTACAATTTCAAAATATTTAATTCTCAAAATTGTTTATCACATTGTCAAGTATTACTGAAGCTTTTTGTATATATTTTAAATATAAATATAAATTTAGAATTTAATTCAATTATGTCAACTAATCTTTGAGGGTATTTTTGACAATTCCAAGTTCTAACAAGTCTTATTATATCTTGCCTAGACTCAGGAATCAAAATTTATAACAATAACCATACTAGTTGTTTTTTTTAAGGAATTTGATTCTAAAATTCTTTTTAAAATTATGAGTGGTCAGATTTTTATTGATTTTTCTAATAAATAGTATAAGTGTGTACCACACTAACACCGGTAATTAAAATGTGTCGTACATAATGTTTAAGAAATTAGATTATTTTTTTGATTTTATTAGCCTTGCTCTTTTAATTTTATTAGAGTTTCTAATTTCACGTTTTATCACAATATTTATATTTATGTTTTTAATAAATTTAGAATATTATAAGAGTAAGTCCACTAAAACGGAAAAAGAGCCGCCATTTTCGTATTATGTCATTAATTATAAAACTGACCCTCCAATCTCCATTGCAATGCAATGGTTATAAAATAAAAAAAAAAAGTTATATTTAGTTCCATATTTAAAATCAATAAAATCAAATATATATTATAATTGCTATATACACACATACGAGTGACAAAATGAAAAGAAATGACTAATAAATAATAATGATATATATTTATGTAGTTAAAGATTAGGCGATTAAAATATTACTAAATTTAAAATTATTTGATATCATTTTAAAATTATGTATTGAATTATAATTTCTGTTTAAAATTAAATTTTTAATTTTATAATATAATTATTATAATATATATATATATATATATATATCTTGTATGCATAATTATTTAGATATTATGATTAAAAAAAAATTAATGTAATTAAAGTATTTTAATTAAGACTAGATAAACGATGCGGAGAGTGCAGATGTTTCTTCACGAACTTAAGTAAATTGTCACGTGACTCGAAATATCTTCCTCTTTACTTACATTTCCACTCTTCTTGAAACACGTGTTAAAATCCAACTCAGCAATCACATAATGTAACTATCCTATACTTTTTACATTATTGTATAACTTAACGTAGTTGTAATAATATATTGGAAAATTATTGAAACGTACACATCATAATAATATCTAAAATGATGTTAATATTGAAATATTGAATAAATAATCCTTTTATTATGTTTGGTTTTTTAACAAATTGAGTGAATGTCAAATTCAAAACATATAAAATCCACTACAGTTTAAATGTTCAACTCAAACTTTGTACATAATATTAAAATGTGAAACAAAGTGAAAATCTAATATTTAAATTTAAAATTTTCGAAAACAATACCTGAAGCATCAAATTTAGGGTCGTATATAGCTTTTCATTTTTGATATATACAGCCAATTACACCGAATATAAATTTTTGTAAATTATACTTACTCCGTCCCTTATTTCTTTATATTTAAGAGAAAATGTCAACACGCAAAGGTACATATATAAGTATAGTTTAATAATTTTTTATTATGATTTTATGTTTTTAAATAAAAATTGGGTGTTTAAATTTTTATTCAGAAAAGAGAAAATTTTAAAATAAGTTACGGAACTATATATACTTTATATGCACCTTAAAATACGTACAGACACTTTCTCCGAAATGTAAAGAAATAACAGGAATGGAGGGAGTATGTTATTAATATATACATTTTTATAAAATTTAAAATTATATGATGATAAATAAAAACAAAATCAGTATACTTATATAAAGGAGAATACGGGGGCGTTTATGTGGCGCCTCTCAAATCGTCCCGTTCTATTTTTCAAAATTTCTCAATTTTTTGAATTAAAAAATATTAAAAATTATAATTACCTAAATTATAGCAGATAAGATAAGTGAGAATAAGATTTTATCTCTTAGATCAGTAGACGCCAAGTCATATAATTTCTACAAGGAAACAAATCCCTATCTTTTATAAAATTATACTCCCTCCGTCCCGTGGAATTGTATACGTTTGGATTGAGCACGAAGGTTAAGAAAAAAATGTGATTTAATGATAAAAAGTAAGAAAATTGGGTAAAGTGGTGGGTCAATCAATATTTTATATATAAAAAGTGAGTGTAGTGGAGAAAAGTAGTGGATGTAGTTAATTTTTATATTATAAATTTTTTACTATTTTTAGTAACTTTTGAAATTTATAAAAACGAATGGGACATCCAAAAAATGAAAGTGTATAGAAATGAAAGGGACTGGGGAGTAGCGTATAAGATAAGTCAGAATCGGATATTATCTTTTACATTATTAGACGTCAAATCATAAAAATCTATCTTTTAGGTATTTGAAAGCTCAATCAGGCACAAAGACTTGCCCACTAAGTCTCCCAACACCTAAAGGAACTCACCCTTCTTTTTTAGAATGATGACGGACATAGTTCCAAACACATCACCTGGAATTACGTCTTGGCTTGATTCTCGTTTCTACTTTAACTATATGTGTTATTATTTGATTGATTTTATGATTTTGGAATGCTTTATTGATTTTGTGATTCGAATGCAGCATTTTGTCCGGATAGAATTAAGGATGTTGTGAACCGGTCACTTCACCTGCAATTACGTCTTGACTTGATCCTTGATTCTCCTTTAACTATATGTATGATTGTTTGATTGATTTTATGATTTTGGAATGCTTGATTGATTTTGTGATTCGAATGCAGTCTTTTGTCCGGGTAGAATTAAGGATGTTATGGATCGGTTAATTTTAGAGGTTTATTTTATTATTCTAGTTATTTAATTGTAAAACACATTATATGGTATTCAAATTTAAGTAATTAACCTTTATTATTTTATATCAAATATAGTCAAAAAGATGTTGTACTATCATATTTAATAATAATTAATATTTAATAAATTTTTAAAAAATTACTAAAGACATAAGAATACTTACGAAATTAAATTTCATAAATAAAAAATATATTTTATAAAATTTAAATTTATCTTAGTCCTATAAACACGAAAATGCAACAAAAATGTAAGAATTGTGGAGGACAATAGGAGGTCGGGGGCAAGCGTGTTTTCACATGGAAAAAGAATATGCACGAGTAGTGGATGCCAACCTATGTTGTTGGACCCGTATAAATTAATCGCAGATGGCATGACGATGATGAGTCCCTTTTCCAGCCATTTGATTTAGCGGGTACTTTGATGCGATTCGGACAATCTTATTTCAAATATCTTCTTCATCATGGTGGGTCGGGTCCACAACTTTTCAGGTGCATACAATTTTATTCTAGGACTACTTATTACTACTCTACGTGCTACATTCAGGTCATTCACCACTTTCACAGTTCCACTTCTATAACTACTGGAACACACACACAATGCTGTATTGTTGTTGTTGTATTCATGCTCTGCATATCCAAAAGTTTTCAAGATTGTTCTAAAGTGCGGAAACACCATCATCTCTGACATAAATTATCATCTAGGACTAATCAAATATTTCCATGTAAATTGGGGCGGAACCAAGAATGTAAATTATTCTTGACTAAAATGTACTCCGTTTTTATCATTAATTAACTCTAAAATCAACGGCGAATAATTTTTTTTTTTTAAAGGCAGAGTCCCGGTGAGAACCTAAAATAGCATTGTTAGAATAATAATATAAAATTATTAGAATAATAATATAAATTTCGAATTTTATATAAACCGGTTAATTAACATGATACCACCAGAGTTTGTACCGGCAGGAGGACTTACTACCAAAACTCTCACTATTTATTATAGACAACAAAGACACTTGATGTTTTAGATAAGATTGTTACTTCACGAGTATACTTATGCAGCATTGTCTTGTGGTTGTGGGTTGTCTGTATTACTCTATGTATAATTGTAGCTAGTAATATAGTTGGAGTCTTATAGAAGAGGAGCCTGCGAATTGAGCTACATCTGAGAAATCGCCTACATAATGATCAAAATTGTACCCTCGCCTCGCAGAAGTTCAAGTATATAAACAGTTTGTTAATTTACGCTCGTCAACTAAAAATGAAGAAACAATTTATATCATGATCATTTGCCTCCAAATCTTATAAAGTCTGTTTAATGAAATAGTTGGTTGGTAGATAGATGCACATCACTCAAACACACCACATACATACATACGTAAAATAGAGACTAGTGATTTAAAAAGAGAAAGGAGCTTGAATATTTACCTCTCGTTGCGGGCGGTAGCTGAACCAAGAAGCCTGAAATCATTCAACTATTCACTTCTCCATATTGACTGTAAATAATAATAATAATATATAAGCTGCTGCAACTAGAGAGCAGGAAGAGACCGCCAGACCGGTGGTTTCTTGCGGAGACGGGTGGAATATCAAAATGCACCAGACGAGAGAGAGAGAGAGAGAGAGAGAGAGAGAGATAAATACTAGACTGTATGTAGGAAGCATACGAATCAACATTTCAAAGTATCCGAATCTGAATTCCTTTTATACCAGAGGCTAGAGCTAACCTTAATTGTTCTATGATGATTAGCTATGCTAAAATATTATAAAATATTAATTAACTGAATTTGTAGGTGGTTTTTTATCGCTAAAACTTTAAAATTGAAATCAAATACAGTTTGCTGCTAGCTAAACAAAACCGCTTATTTATTTTAAGTGATAAAAAAAAATGTAGTTATTTTACATATTGGTTGGCAATATACATTACACATAGAATTTATTAAGTAGTTTGAATGCATCGGAGATACTTTTAGACAACGCCAGCTCTTTTGATTTTTTATAAATAATTTATAAATTAGAAAATTTATGGATTCTATAACATTTTTTTAATAATAAAATTAACAAATTTCTTATATTTTACAAAAATAGTTCTGCATTTTATTTTATACGTCT
The DNA here is from genome assembly GCA_003724115.2 of Anethum foeniculum. Taxonomy (NCBI): domain Eukaryota; kingdom Viridiplantae; phylum Streptophyta; class Magnoliopsida; order Apiales; family Apiaceae; genus Anethum; species Anethum foeniculum. The sequence continues at coordinate 44 of PHNY01278736.1, read as the reverse complement.
CAGGGGCTGTTGCACATTTTATTGATATGAAACAAAAATGCACT
>PHNY01278731.1:5941-17343 GCA_003724115.2 Anethum foeniculum | reverse complement strand
TCGAACTTGTTTGTGTTTATTTTGATTCCGTAACTAAACGAAGAACTCAAAACGAAATCAAAATAATTGTGAGTATTGTATTCAACCCCCCCCCCTTCTACAATACTTTGGGACCTAACACTCACAGTACTATTGGTGAGCCTGGGCTCATTTTGGTCAGGGCTGTTTTGAATAACCTGGATTTCTTTTCCAGAGCCTTTCTGATAGGCCCGGTGCTTCTTGTTACTTCGCTGCTTCTAAAAAACTATTGCTTTCCTTTTGTTGTCCTGGTGCGTTTCTGCCATGACTAATGCCTGACTATAACACTTTCCTGCAGTCTCCATATCGCCTTTTACTTCTCCTACCCCAGTTGGGGTTGGAAACTTGAACTTCAAATAGGTAACTGAAGTGATAGCTTGAATTTTGGTCAATGCTGGGCGACCCAAAATTCCATTATAGGAAGATGGTCTATTCACCACATAGAACTTGATCATCTGAGTGACCTGGTTTGGTGATGTCCCGAACAGGACTGGAAGGTATAGTGTTCCTTGTATCGGGACCAAGCTATTCCCGAACCCATACAAAGGATCTTCCTTGCAATCATTAATTCTCACGCTTCCAAGCTCCATACGGTCAACAGTATGTTTGAACAAAACATTCGCCGAAGAACCATTATCAACCAGGATTCTTCTAACCTCATTTTCGCTGATGTCGAGAGTTACGACCAGAGCTTGCTTATGATTCGGGTCTATTCATTCAAAACCTTTACTGCTGAAACTGATAATTTGCTCGAGGAAGGACTGGATTATCATAATTCCATCTCCTGAGTCTAGGCTCCGGGGAGGTGAATTTGATCCTCCCAAAACCACATTGACGACATTCTTGTTCTTTTTGGATCCTTCCCCTTTGTCACCTGCGACCCGGGCTACATACTGCCCCAGGTTCCCTTTCTTGACCTGGTCTTCAATAAAGTATTTCAAAGACAAGCAATTCTCAGTTTTGTGTCCATGAGTCTCATGGTAATCACAGTGATCGGCTCTCTGGGGGAGTTTGCATTGGTTTTGGTGGATAGTAGAATGGTTTGTCCCGGATTTATTTGAGTATTTCTGATCGGGACCTGTTCAGCTGAGTCCACTCTGGTTCCGGCCTGGGCTCCCTGGCAGGCCTGGAAGGTCCGGGATCGCTTTTAGTCTCGTTGACCGGGCCAAGTCTTTGGAAGATAGGAGTGTTCTGAATGAAGTTTGTTTGTTGGGCTTGTTTGAGCTTTTTATCCTGATGGTAACCCCCTTTCGGTCGGTCATCAGAAGCCTTGCCGCTCGAATTCCCTTGCCGGGTCATCCTCATAGCCTGGAGAACATCAGTTTCCTTAATAAACCGGGCGGCCATGGCATACGCAGCCGCCAGGCTTTATGGTTCTTTGTTGATAAGTTCCGCAACATACCTCTCATTTTGCTCTGGATCCAAATTTCTCCTGAAGATGCTCAGGGCCTCCTTCTCATCAAGATTAGAGATTTTATTAATTGCCTCCTAGAAGCGCTTCATATAGGCTGAGAGTGCCTCATTGTCATATTGCCGGATTGTTTCCAAGTGACACATGTGCAGCTCATGCATCTTGTTGGCCCAAAACCTTCTTAAGAAGGACTCCCTGAATTCCTTCCAACTGTGGATGCTTCGGGAGGGATCCTGCTGAACCACCTCTGGGCCCCTCCCTTGAGTGTGGATGCAAAGAAACGATACTTGGTCAGATCATTGTAGTAGTAGATCAGGGCTATCTGCTCAAAGTAGTTAAGATGTTCCTCCAAGTCTCCCATCCCATCGAATGATTCCAAATTGTAGTGTTTCAGGTTCTTTTGTCTGGGAATGGCTTCCAAGCTCCGGCTGAAAGGTGTCAGGGTTCCTTCCACCTCTAGTCCGGACTCTTTTCCCACTTTTTTCTGCAGTTCATGGATCATTTCCATCAGGTCAGGCTCATCATCATCGTCTGAAATCAGCTCCGGAGTGGAATCTCTCCGGGTTCTCTTGGACCTGTATTTCCCCAACAATCTTTCTTCTTCTTGTTGCATCCTTTTCTGAATTTTGAGTTCCAGCTTTTCTTCTTCTTCTAACCGGATTCTTTCCCTAAGTTCTTCCAATTTCCTCTGTTTAGCTGCTTCACTGTCTCTGGTTTTGCTCTGGGCTTTTTGTGACTTTCTTGCTCTGGATCACCAATCCTGTCAAAGACCGACCGGCGGGAATGTTGGGAGCCTCCTGAGTTTTTCGGGTCCCCAACCTGGTCCGCCTCCTCTTGTGCTTGGATCTAGAGTTCTCTGTATAGCCTGAAAGCTTCTGTCAATTCGTTCCCGGTCAAGTTTGCCATGTGTTCTGCTGCAATCGGGACATTAGTGTACTTGTGCTGATTTATGTCAATCACCGTTCGGGCATCAGCAAGAGTAACAACCCGGGTCAGGACGGGTTCCATAACGGGTTCTGGCTGAACCGGGTCCTGACTGGGAGCCTGGGCTTGTCTCTGAGTGCTGGCAGAAGGTCTATTACTGGTAGTCTTTCCTCTAGCCATGGGTCAACAATCGACGTGCAAATATTTTCCCAAACAATAACTTACACAAAAACTGTGTATCGTAAACAGATCTAAGATTGCTCCGTGCTCAAGATTTACGCAAAAACCAAACAATTCTTAAAGACTAAACAACCAATCTAACCAACAATCAAGCTTAAAGACTAAAGATTGAAACTTTAACAATTCTTACAATAGATCTGGGTCATAGATGGTAGGACTAAGCTATTATGCATACAACCATGGCTCAACATCAGAAAAGACAACATTTCTACTACTGTGCGGGGTTGTTTTAGATCTTACAGGTGAGTATTTGGACTCTTTTAAAGAGCTTGTTGATGAAGATGAGTCCAGTGGCACCGAGACCAAAGGACGAAGAACGCCCTCCTTCTAGCGCCAAATGATAACTCCCAATCCCGATCTAGTCCTTCCAACGCTGCGTGGGGTGTAGCTGCTGGTGGATGTCTGCAAAACAACACTGGAGGGGGGTTTGAGCCCCGCGGCGCCTCCGGTGTGAGAGTAAGAGATGATTTTTGGAAGGTAAAAGACTAGAAATGAGAGAGATCTAAATATGAAGGGTGAGTGTGTGTGTATAGTATAGTGATAAGTAAAAAGTCACCAACCCCTCAACACTTCATCCTAGGACTATATATAGGCCCCAGACTAGGGTTTTGGGAAACGTACCTGTGATCCTAGCCATACATTACCAGATGAAGAGGACGCCTGGCGCTCACGGATGCTTTACACGTGTCCAGGTGAAAATTGTGGAAGAGTGTGTCATGAATATTCTGGCGTGTGCCTTTATTGTGCTCATCATTGGCATTCATTAGCTGTCACCATCAACAGTGGTCCCAAGCCATAACTCGTGCTCCACCTGTTCCTGTGCCATTCTAGTCATGATTGCTTTCTGGGCTGGGCCCAAATGAACCGGGGCTAAAGGGGGCCCCAATGAACCGGGGCTAAAAACAATGCTGGACTGAATTTAACCCTGCCCTAAACAACTAGGATTGTTTATATGCTATGAGTCACCAGTCTCCCAAAAGCTACCCTGTAATTAAATGCAACCCACAAACTGTTGGTCGCGAATGTGACTATTTGAGGGTCTTACTTGAATTTAGCCTGGCCCAAGGTCCTTTAAACTAAGCCCATATTTGGAATACTGTATTAAATTACGTCATGCTCATGCCATGCCGTATTGGTGGTTGTAATGTTCAGAATGCGGGGAATTCTGAATCTCGGGATTGAGCATAAACAAAAAAAAATTGTGATTACCGAATGTTATGATTTTCGTAAAAAAAACAAGTATGAATACCAGTGCTCAAGAGCACATAAGTGTAAAAATTTAGAAGTTTAATTATTTTAATTTGATTCTTTGATGGAACTTTTATACACAAAAACTAATTAATTAAAACGATTTAAATTTATAAATTTTCGAGCTATTAAAAATCGTTAGCTGTGACCAATGTATTAAATACATGTTCTCCTTCTTTTAGAAAAATAACTAAAGGTACAATTTTTTTTATTTATTTTTAGTATTTTAATATTCTCTTAAAATATTTATAAAAATACGGAACCAAATTCAACTTCTTTTTTATTATTCTGAAAATAATTAAAATTACTTTTTGTTGAATTTTATTTACCAGCGCAACTTGTGTAAGTAAAGATGATCATAATTGTTAAATTTAAAAATATATTTGTGATTGATTTTGATTAATTTCAACTAAACCATATCTTTACAAAAAAAAACTTTAAAATGTATTTTTACGAAATACTTCAAAAAACACATATTTAATTATTTTACCACACAGAAGAAGAAGGTATTTTTAGAAAAAAAAACCCCTCTTTTTTATCACTGAAGAAGAACCGTAAACATTTTAGGGCATGTTTGGCGTTTCTTTTAAGCCCACTTATTGGCTTATAAGCCCGTAAGTACTTATCGACGAGTGTTTGTCAGCCGAACTTATAAGTCGAATTTATAACTTATAAGCTGATAAGTTGAATGTTGGTAACAACGTACTTTTTCTCAACTTATTTTGATTTTTCTCTTTTTTATTAATTTTAATTTTTAAATATTTGCTTTAAAATATTAATCTAACTTATAATTCACGAACTAAGATAATTATATTTAAAAATTATTTATTTTAGTTTATTTAAGTGAAAAAAAATTCTGAAATATACCAAACACTTCATAACTTATAAACATATATCTACTTATCACTTATAAATCACTTATTCATATAAGTTACTTATTTTAAGATTTCCCAAACGAACACTTAATAATTTTCCAATCTCCTTTTGTTTCCTTGATTAAAAAAAGGAGCCGGGAAGGACAGTGTTGCAAAAAAATTTCATTTTGGCGCTCTAAAGCTCACACTGACAAGTGAGCTTCTTCAACAAGCTTCTCAAGTCTCATCATCTTCCCCACCAAATATTAGTATTCAAAACTAAAAAACACATAATCTTCTCTTTCTTCTTCTTCATCTCCATCAAAAAGGGGTGGAAATCATGGATACAACCAGAAAATCTACTAGGAGATCTTCCATTCTCCCCAAACAGGTACTTTCTATCTATCTTTTCTTTATCAACTTTCCATTTTTCATCTTAATTTTTAATTTACTTTGACTTATTTTTATTATTTTTCTGCATTTTACCCATAAATATTCTTTGTTATCATGTCATAATTGCGTGTCTAGTACAAAATGTGATTTCTCACTGGTTATTAGGCTTGTAAGTTTTTTTCTCCCCCAGTCTAATTATGCAAGTTAATTTTTTTTTTTTTTAATTTTATTTTTTTATGTTTTTGTAATACTAAATGTAATGCGTCGTCGAGGCATGTGAGGACTTTGTTCAATTTATTAGCATGACTACGATGAAGGGTTATGGTCGGCTTGTTGATTACCCAACGCGTTGCATTTGGGCCGATGTACTTTGACTTTTTTCTGATTCGGAATTGGGATAGACTTTGATACTCAAAGAATTTTCATGTTTGACCGGGGTTGTCACACTAAAGTTTGATGTTTATTTTCATTTTGTTTTGTCTATTTAATTTAGGTTCTCTTGCGTTTGTAGAAAGCATTTTTGATCTTTAACTGGAAAACAGGGGATTACTTCAAGGGGTTTAACTTATAGTTATAGGCATTGAATGGTATGTTTATTAATATTTTTGGAATAGCATTTTAGGAAATTAAAAAATTAGCTCTAAATTTTACGCATTAGTCTTCACTAGTGTGTTGCAAGTGTAGAAACATAATGCATATCAATGGTTATACGTTGGAGCTTATTTACTTAGAGAGCTCTACATTGATCATTTTTCCTGAATAACAACATGTTAATAGCTAGTTTAGTTAATTTTATACATTTATTATACATAAAAAGAATGATATGTATATTCTTCTTTTCACAGGTTAGGAACTTTAATACTAAATTTTCCTTGCCAGCCTTTGTAAAAAGAGTACACAAATTGAAAGCTAACCAGAGAAATGCGGTTACAAGAATGGGATTCGGCAGTCTACTTCGCATAAGTAATAAAATGTTAAGGAGAAACCTTTTAGTTGAGTTGATGGATAGGTGGTGTTGTAAGAAGCAAGCTTTTGTCCTTCTTCCTGGAGAAATCAAGATAACGCTTAAGGATGTGGCGCTGATTTTAGGATTACGTGTGTTAGGTGAACCTGTGATTATGAAAGAAGATGCACCTTTTATAAATTTAGAGAGTATGGTGCTGCTTTATGGAACAGGAAAATAACAGTAGCATCACTCGAGAAAAGACTTGACTCCCTTGGCGAGGCAGATAATGAAGATTTCATCAGGTCATTTTTGTTATACACATTTGGCATATTTCTTTTTCCAAATGCAAACGGGAAAGTAGATTCCCGTTACCTCCATTTTCTCAGTGATTTGGATAAAGTAAATAGTTTTGCTTGGGGAGCAGCTGTTCTTGAGGATATAGTATATTGGTTAACTAAAAGAAAAGAGGCAAATGCGCAATGCCTAGGAGGCTGTCTTATATTTCTCCAAGTAAGTTAAGAATTCTGACAGTTCTTTTTTTAATCATTTAATTGGCTTCCCAGGGTTTATCTTATATGGGCTGTGGTGCAACAGTACTTAAATCTTTCTGTTTCTTTCTTAAAATCCATTAAGTACATTCTGTGTATGCGGTATATCATGTTTAACTTATGCTAGATTGTGCACAGGTATGGTCTTATGAGCACATTAATCTTGCTCGGCCTTTACTAACTGTCTTCACATTCCCTCGTGTATGCCGTTGGGGAAATATTAAATCCTCATTGCGAGAAGGGTTTAGTTTAAAGTTTCAAGAACTCAATATTAATCAGGTAAGTTACAATGAAAATTGAGTTATACTCCCACCTTCAAGTTTTTATTATGTCTAAGAATAGTTGGGTACCAAAACTTTTACATGTTGTCAACTGCATATTATTCTGTCAACCATTGGCAAGCAGCTCAATAAGTGGTGGCCTTTTCACTAATTGATGCTAATGTTGGTTATAGATGGGATTAGTTTCTTGTTATCATCATTCATCAATATACTATTGGCACAACTATATTTATCCTTTTAGCAGTATGGTGCTAGTGACTTTTCCTCTATCAGGTAGTCTGGGAGCTTAAAATCACTTCCGAGGAGTCTAAAATTGATATAATTCAAGAGATATCAAGACAGGCTCAAAGAGTGGAAATAAATATCCCAGATTCCCCTTTTCCAAATGTCTCACTTCATACTGTGAGTCTCAATTACTTACCTAAGTAGGCTATCCGACATAAATATTATTTAGCCTATTATGGAACAATTGATTACTATATCCATGTCTTCAATGTGTTACTTATCTAATTGAAGTTATTATATTGGTTAACAGGGGAATTACATTAGCAGTATATATGAATCTGAGCACAGGGTGGTTGAAAGGGGAAGTGAATTAGATATGGAATTAGTTGATGAAACTTGCGAAGATATTGCAGAGCAATCAAGGGCATCATGTACTGCATCAATAGTCTCAATAGATAGTGCTGAATTGCATGACACGTCCCACCCTGAGGAAAAGAAAGAGCAAGAAAAGAGTCCATGTGTAGCACAAGTAACTTCAACAGTTATTCTTTCTAGCGTGAGTTGTCTTGTTCTCGTAACCTTTGATTCTTTCCTATTTTACTTCAGGAAATGTTCATCTCTTTCAGTTTTTTTGAATCTAAAGGACGAGGAGGATGTCTTCAGTACTACAGAGTGTGTTCGGGAAGATTCAAATAGTGTACAGAAAAAGGAGATTGCTGATCTCTTGAATGAAAATGAATATTTGAAGAAACAGCTTCTGGGATATTCAAATGTACATGAGCAAAATGTAAAACTGAGCAAGGAAGTGGAGGACTTGAGAAGAGAGAACCTTGATTTACGTGTACGTGCGGCACGTTCATCTGGCTTATGTCTTCAGGATCGTCTGCAGAGGCTTCTATTAGATGATACTGAGGATACAGGAGAAAAAACCATAGGTAACCCCACAAACAAAAAAAAAAACAGCCAACTATGCATGATTGAAAGCATTGTACAATCCCTGTCAAAAAGAAAAAGCATTGTACAATTGCTTGAAAGGAAATAGTTCTTTCATTTGTCCATATATGTTTGCATTGAAAACTGGAGGCAGGTAAGGAAAGACCACTTTCTAAGTGTATAGACGCTCTCACCTCAATTTACATTTCTCTAGTGCAGCTGTGTAGGTTCTTAAATGACAGAGAAATGTAGGAGTTAGTTGCCTATCTGCATTTCTATATTACTTTGTCGATCTTTGTTACATTAAATCCTTGTCCTTCATGCTGCATAACTCTTCCTCCATTTTTCCAACTCCATACTAGGAACATGCCAGAGGAGTTTATGATTAGTAGTATTACGAATCTAAGTTATATCAAGGTATATTTTCTTCGGTTTCCTATTATAATTGTTCTTTTTGTCCATATCATGTAGGTCTTGTCTAGGTAGTAGTTACCTACTATACATTGAGCTGTGCGAATAGAGGTACATCATACATGACATACCCAGTGTCTCGGAGGTAACAAAAGACCATCAGTTAAGGTTTTCATATGGAACGGCCCTTCAGATTTCTAGAGTGGAAGATTTGTAGTCTGGCAAATGGAGCCAAAAATCTTACGAGATTACGAGGATAGTCTCCTTACAAAATCTTATCTTTTAGTGTCTATCTAGATTAGGAAATACTTGGTTCCAAGACTAAATAGTTTTCTGTACATATTAGCCTATAGGACCTGTAGTTTTTCGGATTTTAATTTGAACATACTTAGAAGCATTTTTATTTTTTATTTTTAAATAGAGAAAGAAAGTTTAAGCAGCTGGATTTCCAACTCCAGAGTATTGTAATCATCGAAACCTCAAATTAATAAAGGCTCTTTGTTGATATGAAATTGTGCGTTTGTTTGTTTTGTATTACTAGTTTTTCTTGCAATCTATTAGTTTCTCACTTTATCAAGGTTTTGAACAAAAAAATTCATGAACTAGATTGTTGTATTCTACCATCCTTTCTACAACTATCTCGAGGGTCTGCTATATTAACTAAGAAAATAGGGAAGAAATTTCATGTTCTCATACGAAATAAGTGTTACGTCGTGGATTCGTGATATGGAATATGCGAAGCAAGATAGAAGCCGAGTCAAGTAGTCAACCATGCATGATGCAGCTGCACATCAGTTACATCATCATAAAGTGTATACTTCTCTACACTACATTCTGTCCAAAGTTTTCTTTCAATATATATATTCATGGAGCATTCAACTTTGGGATCAGTCTAAGGTGATGATGATATCGATGAATCTCGACCTGCTTCAGGCCAGAAGGAAATGAAGGTGAATATGACTACGTGTCGCAGCTGTAGCAACATTGTTATTTCATTAGAAAATAAAAAAATTTATGACATAAACAAATTGACATTAGAAACCAACTTTCTAGTGGTTTCCATTGTGTGACATTTAATTTAAAATTTATGAACTCGCTCCACCTAGAGAGCCTAGTGCATTAAAATGATTTTTCCTAAGTTGTAAACAAAAAATTGTAATTTCTGAGGGTGTTTTAAAATGGTAAGAACACACGCATACAACGATAGAATATGTGCGCTACACCGATAAAAGGAATACAGGTACTGGCTCTCCATCAGTTCAAGGCAAACAACTTTAGTAGCATATTTCTCTTAACCTGTATACAGTGGTTATAGTCACTTCTTACTTGTACACAAACATATCCGTCAAGGTCATAATCACACCAGAAAGTGCAACAAAGTTAAGAGGGGACCGCAGCTTGGTACAATCTGTTGATAACTTACAAATTACTCCTAGAAAGAAGGCTAACATTTAAGATTTAAGAAATGCATGAATTAAGAAATAGAAATGATCTCCCAGTATATATTATGATAAGGTGATACAAGAATGACTTCATGCCTGCTTTTAAACTGGGGTAGGATGAATATATAGTATATTTTTTAATTAGTGGGAATAAGGCACCAAACAGAGAAATCGGGGTGAATATTCTGGTCGGAGATTGGAAAGGAAGTTTTTTTTTTTTTTTGGGTCATAAACCAATATGCAAATTCAATACAAAATGAAACTAACATATACAATATGCATACATGCACAATTATTGCAAGCGCCAGATTCCTATTTCATGACTAATAACCATTTGAAACTTTAGTGTGAATAATCTAAAAAACCTTGAGAACAACATAAACGGTTGCGACTAAAAGATTAACATAAAATCATGTTTATATCTGTTGGAGGACCCCACATTGTCTCATGCTACTTAATTTGCAATCTTTGATAATTAAGCCAAATGGATTGCTAAAATCATTGGATGTGCAAAAATTCAATGAATTGCTAAAAGTTATGGTATGTTATACAAACATATCTTCAGACTAAACAAACACAGCACAAGGTTACTCCCTCCGTTCCACAATACTAGTCTCTTTTGAAAGAGATTTTTTTACCATAATACATGTCCACTTTTCCTTTCCAATGCAAATAAATGACATTATTCCAAAATTAGCCTTCTTGAAAGTTGTATAACATTTAATAAGGGTTGAGTAAGAGTCTACATTCATTCATTTATAAGGGGTATAAGTGGAAAAACATTATCAAATTAATGCTTTCTTAATATGCGTAATTTTTCCAAAAAAGACTTGTATTGTGGGATGGAGGGAGTATTAAATTAGAATAACTTGACTTCTCACTTATCTTTAATAGTATGCAAGTATGAGATAATCACACCATATATTTCAAAGATAACGAGCCAAACTACTAACCCTTGGTAAAAGTGTAGGGTTAACAGGTGCAATCGCAGTTTTAGAAGGAAGCACCTTGACTGGGTGGCAACAGAGCATTCTATCTGCAAGACTCAAAGCATTTCTTGCACCTTCTGCACACATATCAGATGATACAAAATTTAAGACACCCTGTCACAAGCACGTGTATGTCAATATTAAAGCTTTATCAGCTTACCCTCATCGGTGAACTCAACAAAGGCAAACCTGAGAATAGAATTTGGGTCGCCGCAGACGCGAATGTCAACAAGCTTACGCACAAAAAGCATTTTTGGAGTATTATTAGAATAATACAAAATGAGTCATTAGCATAGATAGAATGTTAGCGGAATGACATCAAGAAGGTAAAGATTACCTGCCCGCGGCTACTAAAGAGATCTGCAAGTTGCTCTTCAGTAACCTAAACTGATCCAACAAAAATTTAAGATTATACAAATGTTGTTCAACAAATAAATTTCCAAAACGAAACCCCGATTATAAATGCCCGGAATATCAAGATAATTCTCTACCTGATTATTAATGTCAGGAATAAAAACAGTCCTTTAATAACATCTTCC
>PHNY01278701.1:0-14813 GCA_003724115.2 Anethum foeniculum | reverse complement strand
TAGCCAACTACGGTTAGTATAGGAGGATGAGAATCGTAAATAAGGAAATATTTTAATATAAGATGATTGGTCTAAAATTTAGTATTGCTTTCTGATTGGTAGAAACTAATTTATAATTCTCAGATTGGTTAGCTGCATACACTTATGTATTATAAAAAAAGGAAATCAAATAATTAATTAATGCATCCGAATTAGAATTAGAATTAAAGTTATTAACTAAGCATGGTTAGGAATTATAAAGAAGGAAATCAAGTAATTAATTAATGCATACAAATTAGAATTAAAATTAAAATTATTAACTAACCATGGTTAGTATAGTAGGCTGAGAATGTTAAATAAGGAAAATTATTGTTATAATGTGATTGGTCTAAAATATTGAAGTGATTTCTGATTGGTCCTAAAATAATTCATAGTTTTCTGATTGGTTAACTGGGTTTTAACTATACTTGGGTAGACTCAGGTATTATAATATAGGATAAACATCTATTATATATAATAAATATCTTATCAATACTGAATAAACTCGTATTATAAATTGTATTCATTTTTTCGTATAAGTGAAGTATATACATGTGCCACATTTTAAGCCTATTCATTTTAAAACCTAATTTTATTGTTCCAATTATTTTAAAAAATTATTTATCTTTTTTAAAATATCAAATTCTTATAAATTGATGTTTAATGAAATATATATTCAACTATACTTAATCAAACATACTTACTTTTTTAACAAATTCAATTAATAAAATTTTTAAATTAAAAGTCTTAATATTATTATTTTAAACAACAGTGCATTGCACGGATTATAAGATAGTACGTAAACAAAATCAACAAATAAAAAAAAGAAGATGTCATTGTATAAGTTGCAATAATAATATCAAATTTTATTCTCATACGACACATACATATTAAGTGTATGGGTAAAATCTTAAGTGGCATTGTAGCATAAGTGGTATTAAAGCGTGCAAACTAAATGGCTAAACTTATGTTCAATTCCTCATAAGTGAATAAAAAGTCTCACTAATTTTAAACTCATGTTGGGCTATTATATATAGAAAAAGAAGAGATTAATACTCATTTATAATTGTTAGTAGAACAAGAATTATACACTAAAATTACTGTATTGAGATCATATTTAATTAATTATAACAATGTGAGATATTAACCGAAGACATGAGTACATATTAGAGAATGTTGTACACTATCGAACAACGGTGAAAATTTACCGCAATAAATCGTATATTATGTTATAACTATGGCATGTTTGGAAACCTGAATTTTATTTGAAATTCTGGATTTAATCAAATAAGCTGTTTGGAAATTTGGATTTGGATTTCAAATCTGGACATTTAAATGTTAGTATAAAACTGAGAATTTGAAATGACAACTCAAATCCTGTCATTTGAAATCCAACATTTGAAATGAAATGCACGTTTCCAAACGCCCTCTAAAAGTAATTCTTATAGTAACACTGATGAAATGATATCAGGATCCTAAAATTATTATATAGATGTTTGTAAATTAATCTACTTTCTTCAATCTAAAGTCCCATTTAGCTAGCTAGGTGACAATAAAGATACTTGTTGTGTACGTGATAAATTTTCTTAAAAATTATAATTAATCTAAGAGGGCGTTTAGAAACTTGTATTTGATGGATTTCAAATGACAGGATTTGAGTTATTTCAAATTCTCATGTTTATATTAATATTTGAATGTGCTAGATTTCAAATGAAATTCAAATCCAAATTTCAAACAACATATTTGATCAAATCTAGAATTTTAAATGAAATCCCGGTTCCCAAACAAGGCATAAATGTAATTTAACCATATCCTATTTTAGAAGTGATGTTTAAGGACTATGAAAGGCATGGTTTAATATTCGTCTTCTTTATTCTAAAATCCACGATTAACTTGATTTATCGCTAGACGGGTGGCCTCGTCCCGATTAAATAAAAATCAGATCAAAACGTAGTTTTTCTAAAAATTGATCAAGAATCAGTCGAGATGGTTCTTAACGATTAAAAGTGGGAAAAGATCGGTCAAAAAAATTAACTAATTGAAAAAGATATTCATGAAAGTGAAGTATATGATCCTAAAATTATTTATTTTATAAAGTCTCACATAAAGTACTCCCAATTCAGATAAAGTACATGAAGCATGCTGGTAAACTAGTAAGTTGTGTTCTTTTTCTAGAATGAGTTTAATTAATATCCAACAAAAGAATAAGAAGAAGAAAACATCCATAGACAACGCTATATTCTCAATCTCATAGTAATATCCAATAAATTCATATCCTATTTATCAACATGCAAGACTCGAATAAGATATAAATAAGAATAAGTAAACACAACAAAGAAAAAAAAAACAGATATAGGAAGCCATTAAACCCTTATATAACAAGTAAGCCCTTGGTGAAAAATTGAACTATAAGATAACAAATAAGAAAATGAATAAAGATACAAAAGAGGTAAAAAATAGTTGTATAGATATGTTTATATTACGGAGCATCTTATCTTGGCCAATTGATCTGGATTTTGCTTTAGAGCTCATTGATCTGGAGCCGGATTCGGCGCCTCACACATAAAATTCTAATTTTTGTCCCCTCTTTACTACTTTTTTTGACCTGTATTTATATTTTCCCGAAATATAATTAAAATATAAATGGTATATTACACTAATACAATATATATATATATAAATAAATTATTTATTATAATTATAATTAATATATTCACTAATTTAAAATTACTTACATGTTAACTAATTAATATCAAAATTAATTGGACGAATCATCGAAATCATTTTCACAACTAGTGCTATATTTGGTTCGGGAAGATTCGTCTTCAGATTAATATTTCAATTCTTCCTTTGGAGTTCTCTCATCATCGTCTAAATCTACTTCGACTCCACTTGGATCATTCAAATGTGTAGGGATATCATCTGTGTTAATCATACTTGAACATTCAGGTTCGTCATCCTGAAACGGCTCTTGATGTGATGTTGGGGTTTGAGGAAGTTTAACAAGTGCTCGAGCCTTAACCTTGCATACAACCAACCAATCAGCTCTGTCTCGTCTAAGACTTGGATAAGTATAGAAGTAAACTTGCATGGCCTGCATTGTGAGTATAAATGGTTCGTACACTTTCAATTTCTTTTTATCATTGACCTCAACTATGTTGTAACGTGGATAAATTCTTGTTCCAACATTAAGTGTAGGATCGAACCATTTACACTTAAACAAAACAGTTTTCTTAGTTAGAAGACGAGGATACTCCACAACCAAAATCTATTCAAGTATTCCAAAATAATCATTAGATGTCTTACTATAGTTCGATCCCTTAATACACACTCCTCTGTTGAATGTTGATCTATCAGCCCCGTATTCTCGAGTGTGAAATTTGTACCCATTCACGAAGTAAATCGGTACCGACTTAACAGAACAAAGAGGTCCAAATGAGAGATCCCAAATATGTTCATTTGAAACCAATGCTGGATTTTGAGCCTGAAATCATCTGTGGGTGAGTATTAGAATACACGAAAAATCACATAACAATATTATCTGTGATTTAATACTTATAAAAGATTATCGATTAACTTACATAATGTTTAAACCACATGGCAAAATCACTTTTCTAAGCACTGATCGATCTCAACACTGGTAATATATGGATTACGTTCCCGAACTTGATTTATGAAAATTCTAAGTACACAAAAATATTTAGATAATAGAACTATCATCAAGAAAGACAAATCAATACGTGACTATGACCAAAAGAACTTGCTTTGTATATGGTACAACTTCTGGGCAATTAAATAAGATATAATTGTGAGCTGCCATACATTCTCGATCATCAAGATGTCGAGTACCTATACGCCCAATATATCATGCATCCATTAACACAACAATAAATTTGTTCAGAACGAAGCCCCAATCCATCCATACACTTCTTCGTACTGTAAAAGCTGTCAATAAATGTATCATCTTGAGGCAAGATGCCTTTGAAGAATTGTGATGTTTGATTATAACATGCCTCCGATCAATTCAAATTCAACATCTGAATCATCACAGACAACTGAGAAGTTTCACAACCTTCATATAACTCTCTCTCTGATGATTTTAAAATATCATATAACTTCTGCGCTTGTGCATTTGGTATCTCTGGATCAAAACTTGGACCAACTGCATCTGTCACCATGTTGTATATTAGGTTGTAATCATCTATTCTATCTTCGGTATTTGAGTAATATGTGGAGGATTGTTCTCCACTTTGTCTGGCAACATATGGCTCTCCATGCCGATCCCACACGTAATAATATTTTACAAACCCTCTCTTCATTAAATGCAATTTCACCGTGTCAACATTCCAGAATTTGCGATTCTCACACTTGAAGCATGGACACTGAATACTTGCCCCATTTATGGACGAATCTCAAGACATAACATATTGCATAAATTTGTCCAACCCATCCATAAAAACCGGATTTAAACATCCTCCCCTATCTTTCCTTTGATACATCCAAACTCGATCATTATTCATGTTGAAATATTTAATAGCCTACAAAAACATAAAACATTAACTATACTAGCTAGCTAGTATATGCTACTTAATACTAAACTAACTAACATTAGCAAGATACTTACATTATTAAACAATATTTATAATGTCAAAAATATAATTACAAAAAATTGTGGAGATTACGCTAACTTAGACATAGTATGAGATTCTAAAACAAAATTACGACACATGTATAAAAGAAACTCGCATAAAACTTTTCTAAATAAAAATATTATTAACCAAATTACATGCATTAACAATGTTTTTAAGATACATGAATCATAAAATTAGCTAATTTTTCATAAATAAAGTGTAACTAATTAACTATATCAAGAGAGGCCCATCTACTAAATAATGTCGATTTCCGAATTTTAGAACACACTCTTGTAATCTTTAATTCTTGTAATCTCTCTCTCTCTCTCTCTCTCTCTCTCTCTCTCTCTCGTTAATCTCTCTATTTTCTAATCGCTCTCCGTATTCTCTCTCAACCATTCTCTTTGCAATATCCCTCTTTCGTTCTCTCCGTAAACTCTTTCTCTCCTCTCCTCTAACTCTCTCTTTCATTTTCTCCGTAAACTCCCCCCCCTCTCTCCACTCTCATGTCTTCTCTCTGTAATCTGTGGAATACTAGCGCTTGATGGAGGAAACTAAGTTA
The DNA here is from genome assembly GCA_003724115.2 of Anethum foeniculum. NCBI lineage: Eukaryota > Viridiplantae > Streptophyta > Magnoliopsida > Apiales > Apiaceae > Anethum > Anethum foeniculum. Next base: position 9,602 of record PHNY01278701.1, on the reverse strand, counting down.
AATTTAGAACCTGGATTTCAGTTCAATCCGTTTGAACACGAACTTATAAACTTCTACTTGAACCTTAGAGTTATGGGAGAAAAGCTTTCTTCTAATGTAGTCGAGGAGAGACAACTGTATGGGCCTAATTTTAATCCATGACAAAGATTCCATCTCGAAAACAATCCCCGGATCCTCTCTGAAGTGTCTTGTAGAAAATTCAAAAAAATTGCTTACACCATTGTTAACTTAACCAAGAAAGCCAATTTTAAAAAGAAGAGTAATGGTGGAAGAGAGCAATATATTAAGATGGCTGGATGTGGGACTTGGGATGGGCGGACTAAGTGAACCGAGATTAAGGATTGTGATGGTAATCTTATCGGGAAGAAGAGTATGATGGTATTCGAAATAAATGAGGTTTTTGATCAGGAGGATTTGAGTATGGTAGGGCATTGGAGGATGCACCAGTATAGCTTGTGTGGAGTTAACATGGATATCCCTAATTTGTTCAAAACGAAGAAGCAGAAGGTGTCAAACCACAAGAAGATGTCACTCCCAATCTGGAAAAAAGAAAACTTTATGTTGAAGCTTCTTATCCCGTGAGTAAAAAGTTTTGTTGTTAATCATAAAAAAGTAGCTTGTGTAGTTGTCTGGACATATCAAATTACGAACATGGAACACTCTTGAACAATTATACCATAACACTATATTTGTAATATGTAGTTAGCAATCCAGCTATTGAATCATTTGATATTGCTTGTTTTACATTTACCTATGATTAAACTTCCAGTTTGTTGACGCATGCTTTAAAGTTGTATATAAAGAGACAATCTGAAGTGCAGTATCTACGCATAAATGCATAATTAATATTCTATACGATATTATATAGTTAATGTGCAGCAAATCTCGGTATCTTTAGTCTTCACGAATTTTAAAATTGAGCTGTTTGCGTCGCCAACTAGTTTGCAACTATACATTTGGATGTTTTGCTTTCTTCTTTCGTAGGCATGGAAGTTTCTGTTTTAAATTTTTCTTAAAACTTACATGAACCAGGAATCCAGGATAAATATTCTTCCTCTAATAGATGTTAATGGAAGGCATGATAGACTTGTTATATGTTGTATAGAGCAGGGGCAACTTTTGTTGAATGAAGAAGAGAGTTCTTTTTTTTCCAAGTTGATATTATCACCAATATTATTTATGTAATACACTCTTAGGGCATCTCCAACCTGATGTGTCGAAAAATGAGTTTTTAAAATCGCAAGCGCATGATTTTTTTAATCGTTTAAATACTTAAGATTCGTTCCACGGAGACTAATTAATTTTCGCAAATATCCTTAACTTTTAATTAAATCGAACTAAGCAAACTAAAAATAAAAGAGGTGATTTATCTAAAAATTAATTCTAATTAAAAATTAATTACAAAATTTAAAAGAAATTTTAATCTAATGTACTAATTACCATAATAAAATTATTCTAATTAATTGTCCTACTTAAAAAACAAAAATAAAAACTAAACATTTTAAAAGGGATTAAAACTAATTATTTATTCTATTTACAATTTTTTTTAAAAAAATAGGCATGACTTATTTGTAAATTTGACTAGCCAATTATCACAAAACCAACAAAATTATCCAATAAAATCATTTTAAAACTAAACTAAATAAAATTTTAAAAACCAAACTAGATTAAGCTTTGTAAACTAAACCATGTGAGAAACTTATTGACCACATTAACCCCTATTTGTTGTTCATAAAGCTCATTGGGTTCTTTTCCGACATTAAAAATGTTAAGGTCAATGGTCATATTTCCAAAAGTGAGTTTCATCGAACCATTCCTACAATTAATCAAGGCATTGGATGTAGCAAGAAAAGGCCTTCCTAAAATAATTGGGATTTGGTTCTTAGGGTTTAGAAGACGGAGGATCACTTAGTGAAAATGAATTGCAAGGGGGAACAAATGACTAGAAATTGATAGGTTGTTTTGAAGGATTTGGACTAGGAGTCGAAACAGAATGATTAGGTTCATAGTTCATGAGAGTCATCACCTACCTGAGTATCAACCTTCTTTCCCAACCTAAGAGAAATTATAGTGCTCACATTTTCATGTGGTCTTTGATTGGTTGGGAATATAGGATTGACCTCGGGTTGACTTCGAAGCTCAATCTTCTCAAGCTCACAAATGGTGTTGGCTAATTGACTTGTTCGAACCATTAACCTAGATATGGCATAAGTATTAGTTTGTATGAAATTGGTTTAAGCCTCAATAAAAGCCTCGATACTCTTTTCTAAGGAATTAAGTCTCGTTTCCGAATCATGAAAACCGGGAGGATTCAAAGGCTCTTGATAAGGAACTTGATCTAATGGATCTTGAATCAGGTTAGGAAAAGGATTTTGATTTGGAAATTGGTAAGAGTTCGGCTGTTGAAATTGTGACGGTGGAGTTTGAAAGTTTTGACCTTGATTCCATGAAAAATTTGGGTGATTGTTCCAACCAGGATTGTAAAACGGATCAATTTGAGGTGTAGGTGGGAACATCGCATTGACTTGCTCAAAGTTGGAATAAGGTTGAAACTCGAAGCTTGAAGGATCGTAATTCGGGTACATGGCCATCGGTGAGGGATAACAATGATCCTTATATGCTACAGACATGCTTACTAATTAAAACACGTAGCAAATAAGTGTGAAAATTAAAACACACAAAAAGAAAGAGTGAAAAATCGAAATAAAAATACTATCCTAGGGTTCCCTAAAAAAAAAACTAGACATTGCTCCTAACGATAAGATAATACTAGAATTCATAATCCAATATATATTCATACTGATTCAGCCAGGTAGGATGCAAGCATTGCCAAGAGGCTAAACACCAGCCTAGTCACCAAATCTTAATTGGCCAGGTAAGCTTTCATTAGCCTAGTCACCAAAAGAATGAATAAAAAAGGAATAATCGTTCTAGGTTTTCTTCCTAATTGAGTGTGAAATCCTAGGGGCCAAAGTCTAATAAATTTTATTAAAGGCTAGGGTACGTAAAATGATGAATTAATTATTTTTGGGCTGAGGAAAGAGTGATGAAATCCCTTCCCTTATCTTGCAATGGGGTTTTACCCTTAAAATTTATTTAAATGATGCAAAAAAAACGAGATATATACGAAAAATGGTAAACAATTATGGATGCTTAACTACGTGTCCTAATCTAAAAGATGAAAGAAATTAACGTACCTTGGGGTCCTCTAGCGATCACCACAATTAAAGTACAGAAATTTAAAAACAAAATATTAAAATCTAGCATGATGTGATCCCGCGTGAAAAATGCATGATGCAACAATTATGTAATTTTAACTATTTTTTTTGATTTTAAATTTTCCATTTTTTTGTGATTTTTCAATTTTCAGATTTTTTTATGATTTTCTAAAAATAAATAGATTGAAAGTTAAAGAGATACTGGTTACCGAAGTAAGCTTCCAAAATTTCCAATCGAAATTCTCCGGGTTGTCCGCTTCCACAACGCTCTAATTTTCTGAAAATAAGAAATAAAAATAAAATAAGAAAAATTAATTCAAAAACTAAAAAATAAGGTGTGAAATAGAATTAGTCCCCGGCAGCGGCGCCAAAAACTTGATGTGTCGAAAAATGAGTTTTTAAAATCGCAAGCGCACAATTTTTTAATTATTTAAATACTCGAGATTCATTCCACGGAGACAAATTAATTTTCGCAAATATCCTTAACTTTTAATTAAATCAAATTAAGCAAACTAAAAATAAAAGAGGTGATTTATCTAAAATTAATTCTAACTAAAAATTAATTACAAAATGTAAAAGAAATTTTAATCTAATTTACTAATTACCATAATAAAATTATTCTAATTAGTTATCCTACTTAAAAAGCAAAAATAAAAACTAAACATTTTAAAAGGGATTAAAACTAATTATTTATTCTATTTACAATTTTTTTAGAAAAATGAGCATGACTTATTTGTAAATTTGACTAGCTAATTATAAGTAAACCAACAAAATTATTCAATAAAATCATTTTAAAACTAAACTAAATAAAATTTTAAAAACCAAACTTGTTTAAGCTTTCTAAACTAAACACAACCACAGTGTACCGGTCTCGGTTATATATGGCAAAGAAACCAAATTCGAAACAATTGAAAACAACTCGGAACTCGGTAGGTGGCTCGGTGAAAGCATAATCAACTCGAAAAAATCAAAATCAAATCGACTCGGTACATGACCGAGGTTTGGTTACAAAGCACTGTAGAATAATAACACACTGACTCGGTTTGGACTCTTGAGTTAACCCGGCAAAACGGGACTCAGTTGCTGCTAACAGGTGGGTCGACTCACTGAACACTCAAACAAGGACAGAACTCGGTTGAATTAGATGTAGGCTACAGCTGGAAATCGAATTGGTGGAAGAAATGAATAGTGTTGCTGGGTTTTGTGGACTACAGAGATGGGAGAAACAGGATCGCAGGTAAGGTGTCGTGATTGAATGGAGAAGTAGTTGGGTTCGAGTGCTGTGATTGTGAAAAAGGCGAGATGGGTGGAGGAATTGCAGGCTTGTTTACAGGGGTCGAATTGTAGTAGTTGAAAGTGAAGGAGATGGTGAATGGGTTTTCCAGGTAGTATATCAGGTGAGTAAAGAAATGGGAGTTATAAGGTGAAAAAAATAACAGTGAAACTAAATGCAAAACAGGGAAGAAGAGTTTTTCAAATAAAAAACAGAGGAATTAAAACTACATTCGATGATAAAATATTACTATATATATTTTTAAAACTGTAATGAATTAAACATAAACATTTTCAAATTTAAAAACTAAAAATTTAACAGCAGGAGAAAGTAAACAATTAAAACTACAATTTAAAACAACCAACCAAACCCCAACTTAAATGAACTTTAAGCCGGAATTTGGCCGGAAAAAGGTAAGAACGCCGGAAAAATCAAAGGACGCCAAATTAACTTAAAAACTAAGGGCGTGTTTGGCGTCAACTTAAAAGCCAACTTATGACAAGTCGCAACAACTTATCGACGAGTGTTTGTCGACCCAACTTATAAGTCGAATTTACAACTTATAAGCTGATAAGTTGAATGTTAGTAACGACGTACTTTTTCTCAACTTATTTGAATTTTTTGATGTTTTACGAACTTCAGTTTTAAAATATATATTTTTAAATGCTAATCTAATTTGAAATTTACAAATTAAGATTATTATATTTAAAAAATTATTTATTTTAGTTCATTTAAGTGAAAAAAATTCTGACTTATAAGTAAAATTATCCAAACACATAAATAACTTATAAATATTCATTTACTTATCACTTATAAGTTACTTATTCATTTTAAGTTATAAGTTACTTATTTTAAAATTTCTCAAACAGGCACTAAATCTAAAAATTAAAGTGCAACTTACCACTAACAACTTGCAAACATCAAAGTAAAATTAACATACCCACTAGCATATTAAGAACACATAAATCAAAACAACACTCAATTAAACAAGAATACTAGATCTAGAAAATTAAAGAGAAACTCACACACACCCACTTGCACAAAATTAAAATCTACACTAACTCATACACCAACATCAAAAAAAAAAAAAAACTACTCTACCAACCCCATTAAACTACAAAGCTAAAAAATTAAATCTACCACTAAAACTCAATAAAAGAAATTCAAGAATAATGCAACAAAGTAAAATCAAGGCATCCTTTCACCATAAAGGGGTAGTATTAGAACTATTGATCCTCCTTTTGGATTTATGAAAGTTCATGTGCCAAGATATAAAAGTAGATCTAAGAGCTTGAAAATAAAGGAAGAGAAATGGAATTAAAGACAAGACTTAAATTAAATTAAAGAAGTTTTTACATACTTTGAAAAGAACTAAAACAAGAACAAGAAAATGAAAGAACATAAAACTAAGCTAATCCAACCTAGGGTTCTAGCTTAGGGGGTGTATTTTACAAGAAGGTAAAGTGGTATATTTATAGGAGAAGATTAGGGTTGTAGGGTAGCTTGGCTAAATCTTAGCCATACATTTGGTTTGTGTGTTGTTTCAACCAAGCCTCCTTCCTTAAGATTCCTCTTCTAGACGCTTCCTCTTTCCCTTTTCTTTTTTCTCATCTTTTGTCCTTCCCTCTTTTGCCCTTCCTTGTATTCTCTTTTTTTTTTTTTTCTTTTTTTCTTCAATATGTACAAAATACCTACAAAAGCAAAAAATCAATTTATTAAATATGATATTAAAAAATAAATAGGTATTGAAAAATGTAAAAATTATGAGAATATCACAACCCAACACTAAAACACCATAATAATGTAAATTTTACACCATAATACTGAAGTTGAAAGGGATTTGTAATTGAACTCATTGAGTATGTACATCAATAAATAATCATAATTCATTTTCATATGCAAAAGTTCCTTTTTGGTGTAATATACAGTGTAGTGTGTTAGAGTTGATTCGTTATTTTTGCAGCAAAATAGTGTAGAAGTAGCACTGTTTTAGTGTGATGGGTTGGAGGTGTTTTAAGAGTGTGATGCTTATAAGTTATCAATCCCTTCCATCTGATTTATCTTAAGATTTTTTTTGTTGATTTGATGCAATTTTTAACTGAACAATAGACTGGAAAACATTTTGTTAAGTAAGAATTGTTGATTAGTGATTCAACTTATGTATCGCTTTCACAAACTCGGATGAGAATTATTTACCTCTATGAATCTCAGTAGAAGAGCGTTAAACTATTCCACCTATTCATCATCTCATCAATAGTTACACACCAGAAGTTGATATGACTCGTCCACGTTCTTTATTTCGAAAAGTTGCTGCTCTGCTATTTTATGAACTAATGCACATACTAGAAGTTTTTTACTACTGATTCATAGGCCTATTTAATATTCTATTTACTTTCACTGCTATTATCCAATTCGGAAGTCTGTCTACTTGATTCACAGTACATTGTGCATTAAATGTAGGTCTGTTTTTTTTATTATTTCAAAAACTTGTATGTGTGTGTCAATGGGTTTTGTTTGTTGGTGTTAATTTTGTTACGTATTGTGATTGGTTTAATTTTATTATTATAGAAATCTAATCTTGCTCTTTGGTTCCCTGAATTGAAATCACTAAGGAGCTGCGATTTGTAACCTTCCAGTTGGATATCTGTGGCATGGTAAGGTTGTTTAGTTTGGTTTGTGCCTGCATTTGTTCAGCATAAGCATATCTATATACCGGATCCCAATAGGACAAACGCTAAAGCATCTGGACGCTTGCTTCTTGACATTCCATCATCTTTCTACCCCATGACAGGTAATTGAGAGCTCCTCGTTCTTGTGCTCAATATATATGAACATGAATCCATTGGTTTTTACCTTTCCGTTTCTTGGTCCTTTCATCTTTCTTGGGGTTTTGTTCTAGTTCTCTTATTTAAATACATGTGATTAACATAGGTACTCATGCTGGTCTTCTTGTATAACCTTTATCTAACAAGCAGTATATATGCTTTATATATTTGTGTCAGCTACCTATATCAGTGCTACTTTGCCTTTTATACGTGTATGCATTTGAGTCTTTCGGTGTTTTCGTCCCATATATAGTTCGTCTGTCTTGGTCCTTGCATCTTTTTTTGGGATTTTGTTTTTAGGTTCTTATATTTCGATATACATGCGATAGACATAGATACTCATGCTGGTCTTCTTGTATAGCCTTTGTCTCTGACAAGCGGTGTATCTTTATATTTGTCACTATCATATCTTCAGCTGCTTGTTGTGTTCCTGTAATGGGGTCTGATGTGTGTGTGGTAGTTCTAGTTACTTGACTCAGCTTACATAGAAAATATATATTTTAAGCCCTATAGACATTTTCAAATCATGCAGATTATCAAAGTAGGCTCCTGCTCCTACGTCAGCTCCAGTATTGACATGTCCCAGTGATATTTATGGTGTTCCAAGGATGTCGTTGTATGTTTTTAGTTTTGTTTCGTACAAGTTTAAGTCATTACAATGGACAGATAATGGCCAACTACTAGAATATGAAAGTCAATAAAAATTAGGATGGGCAGAGAAAAGATTGGATAACCAAAACTTCAACTCCCGACCCATTTGAAGTCCTGAGCACCTCATTCCACTCACCCCTGTCACATGTTGTCCATTTTTTACTTTGTTCTAAATGCCAGAAACTTGACCTCAAATTCTAAGGATGACTAAAGTTATTAATATGCCCAACTTTAAGGAGAGAATGAAATGGTGTGTCTATCCTACACTAAAAAATATCCACCCTCAATTTGTATCCTCTTCCTGATAGAATACAACATCTTTTGATAGTGATTTCAAAGTTGGTGTTAGACATGGCTTATCATTTCATACACTTCTACTTTCTTATTTTCCTTAGTAACTGGTACTACTACAATCTTTTGCAACTGCACATTTCTGATCAAATCTAAACTTCTATGGCCGTCCATCTAGATTAGTAATATAATATTTACCATTTCTCTTATTGTGCACTATTTTGAATGTATCCATGTTGTATCATAGGTGACAGGACTTATAAGTTATGAAAAATTTCTTTTCTTTGTTGATTGTTAAAATGAATGTGAATGGAAATATTCAATGTGCTTAATCATTAGTTTTTTTCTATTTTTTAATTGTGTCCTTTAATTAGACATTATTTTATTCAGATTTTTTCTTAGTTGCTCTTAATTTCCATTGAATACTTGAAAGGATCAACATACAACCCCAGGTTGGCACAATTGAGAACATGATTAATTACTTTTTTTGTTCACTCCCTTTTGGATATTCACATACTTGTTTTTTTTCTTTTTCTAATCACTGAGAGCAATATAATGTAAGAATTTAACAAGTTTTAGCCAATGAGTTTCCACCGAGTGCCTATACAAGTTCTGAACTCATTTCCCAAAGCTGGATACTTTCCTTTCTTTGAAATAAAGAAAGGAGCAGTTCTTTGTGAAGCTAGAGTATATACCGACACTTCTCTATATCCACGGAGATGTTGCAGGTAATAATTTCTTTTATCTGCTTATATTGCTTCGCTCTTCCAAAAATAATGCTTTTAAATTTATACACCTTTTTCTCGACAACCCTTGATGTTATTACAAAACTTCTGTATCTTTTGAATCAGAGGACTCGTTCGAAAAGGTTAAGTTCCCATCCTTCATATCCGTTAAGGTGAACAAGTAAAGAAGATGAATGTAGTGCATTAGTGCATGCATAATCTATTTGGGCTAGTAGTATTTGTCGTTTCTCTTGCTTAGTGATTTATGGGAGTCATTTAAGGAGCGGAGTTCTTATGGTGCTGGTGTCCCTTTGTTACTTAATGATACCAGGTTTGTGATTCAATATTATATTCTGTATTTATCTGACATGTATTTGTATGTTGATCGATCAAAACCTTCAGCAGAGACAAGGTACTTATATATGTGGTATTGTTTGAAATGTACTATCTAAAGGGCAATAACTACGCTTGTTAATATACAGTTGTATGCTGTATCACCTGTTGGTGAGATTGCGAAGCTGTATGAACAGGAAGACTTGATAACTCAACACTAGAACAGGACAGGTAAATAATACTACGTCCACACAGAAATCAGGAAGAAATGAAGACAAGGCAAATA
>PHNY01278627.1:669-20351 GCA_003724115.2 Anethum foeniculum | reverse complement strand
AAATTTGGATATTATTTTTAAAATATAGAGCACGAAATTAGCTCTCTTCCCATATTTTTAAAATAATTTTTGAGCATACGGTTTATTTTATATGAATTTTACAAGTGAAGGCTCAAAAATAGAATTAATGATTATAAAATCATTTTAAAATATCAAATCACACAAATTAATTCAACTATCATTTTTAAAAAGTCTCTAGAGTCATTCTAGAGATAACAAAACAAATTTCATAATTAAAACATGCATCAATGATTTTATAAAAATATTTTGACACCAAAATAGGTTCTATTTTTCGTAAATAAATCATTTAAGCACAATTAAAATACACCGATCCCCAAATGGACAAATACAAGTCACATAACATCTATTTCACATATTCAAATCAACAGATACCACCGTCACTATTTTTCTTATTTGTTTCTAATTATAATATCTTTTAATAGCTTCTAATCGCTATATAAATATTCAACTTTTCCAATATCCAATTCTTTTACTCAAAAAATCAAAAAGCACCTTTTTCAACTACTTTTCTTTTTGCACAATTTAACGCCCCTTTTTCCTTTATTCTTTTCAATATTTGGTATTTCCAAATACCTTTTTCGCCATACCGTCCTTTAATGACGACTCATCAAACTGGAACAAATATTTTTAAATATTTATTCTCTAATTTTCATAAATTAATAAGAACCACATAAATTTCACAAAATCACATAATTTCACATATATTAATATATTTTCTAATTACGAATTTCCCAGGATATTACATTATTAATAATTATAATATTATTATTTTATTTATTAAATAGAACTGCTCTTGTTATTTTTGGAAAATGAAGAAACTTGGTTAGAAAAATAGTAAAAGATAACGTGTTTTAACTGAAAAAGGTAATTGGTTAGTTAACATAAATTTGAATTAATAATATGTTTTATTTAAAGAAGGCAACCGGTTGGTTAGTAATACTATAATATTATTATTTTAATTCATTAAATAAAATTGCTTATGTTATTTTTGGAAAATAAAGTGACTTGGTTAGAAAAATAGAAATGGTAATGCGTTTTAGATGAAAAAAGTAATTGGTTAATTATTAATACTTATAATGATTAGGATTCTTTTTTATTAAATAGATTTGTCCGTTATATTTAGAGAACGAGCTGTTTTAGTTGATAAAAATAGAAAAGGTAACTTGTTTTAGTTAAAAAAAGTAATTGGTTAATTAATAGTAATTAGAAAAAGCAATTGGCATGTGATATTTTGGAAAATGAGGTGTTGACAAAGGTAATTGGTTAATTATTAGTAATTATCTGTGATATTTTTGTTAAAGGAGGTGTTTTAATTCAAAATAATAAAAAAGGTAACGTGTTTTAGTTGAAAAAAGTAATTAGTTTATATATTAATGTGTATTTCTATTTTATTAAATACAATTGTTCTTTGATATTTTTGGAAAAGGTAACATAAATAATTAAGTAAGGATAACTAATTAATTTCAGCAAGTACTGTACCAACCGACCGACTACCAAACTTTTAATGTTTCGTCTATTATAATATAGAATAGATAGATAAGTATATTAATATTATAAATACTAATAGTTATTTATTTAATTATATGTATTGTTTAGAATTAACAATATTAATTCTAAATTTAAATATCGCTTTTGATAGGATTCGAACTTGTGTTTTTGGTTGCACAGTTTAAATAAAGAATATTTTTAATATTGCTATTGTGAGGATTCGAACCTTGATATTTTGGTAAATAGCATAAATAGAAAATATTTTTTAGTATAGTCTAACGGCTGTGATTTATTTAGTGCATATCTAATGATTAATATTTTTTTTATGATTAACTCAAACTAGTGACAATTATATCATATTTTACTTATTATAGTTTAGTATGGATATAAATGTCTCTTCATTGTTGGATTTATTTGGGATTTTGTGAAAAAAGTTGATAATGAATATTTATATGTATTTTTACTTAAATGCAGGGAATTTCTTCACTTAATTAGTGTATAAAATAAGTATTTTAAGGATTTTATCTAATCGAAAAAAGTGACAACAATCGTATGAGCAGGGTTTATCATTGATTTTTTATTTTTATTTTTTTGCCACAAGGATCTATCAATGATTATTAAATGAGATATAATTGAGCATAACAAAATAACTCAAGATTACAGGCCGTAGAATCAATTCTCAGTGTCCAAAATATGATAGAACAAATACTACTTATTTATAAGATATATAAACATATCTATTACAAAAAAATGAGATACGATTAAATACAGTAACAGCAGTCATTCCTCTTATAGAGAAGTGTGGTTGGAACGAATTGATGCGTGTGCAAAGAATAAGGGCACGAAAAGGAAGCGTGAAAGAGACAAGCAACCACACTCCCAAACTGCATGGTGCATTACAATTACACGATACTACCCTTATTCTCTTGTGTCTCTCCCCTGTATTCTTTTGGTCAAGTCTTCCTCCTTATCATGCAATTGATATGAGTAGAGGGTGTGCTTCAAATTAGGTGGGCTTGAATTTCATTGAAACATGAAAACAAACATTTTTTAGAAAACTATTACAAAATTATTTTAAAAATTAATTTGATATTTTGTATTTGATTAAATCTAACAGATACCACTCATAGTTAGTTAGGTGATTCAATTCAATTTCCTAAATTCTGTAAGCCACAACTGATGTAGTTATCTTTCTTTTTCTGGCCCCCATAAGTTATAAATGTTATTTTATCAAGCAGTGTGCAGCACTAAAATGATGATTACTTGCTTATAGTTGGGTCCTTTCTTCTTACAAACTCTATATATATCTCTCTCTGATCACCAACTCTTTTCTTCCACAACACTCTAACTCGGTGTTTAATTGCAACAATTCAAGAAAACAACACATATATTAATATACATGCCCTTTTGATTCTTGCAATGGATGAACAAACAGTGCCTTTGCTTTCTCATAAAAATGAAAACTTTGAGTATTTCAAGAAAACACCTTTTTTTGTATCATCCACAAAATGGGTTCTCAAGATTACAATGTGGGTGGTTTTTATTTTCTGGGTTTTGGTTATATTTTTATACCCAACACAGTTTATGAAGAACTGGCTTGAAACATGGGTTGATATTACCTCTGGAACACTGTATGGACTCACTGGTTAGTTGAGGCCTTGTTAACTTTAATAAATTATGACATGTGTGTGTGTGTGTTTTTGTATATAAAAGTACTACTGTGTCATCTTTGATAATTTTTTTTGGGTTAAGTAATTTTAAATATTAAAATATGCAGGAAGTATATTTTTGCTATTCAGTGGCCCAGTTCTCATAATTGCATTTCTTGGTATTTTATATCTTAGCATATCTAAGGATGAGGAGTTTCATGAGTAAGTGATTCGTTTGTTGTAAATTTGATGTTTTTAGTCTAATATCTATATTTTAATATTACTTTTGTTTCTTTAATGTAAGTTTATGATTATAGTTTGTGTAGTGATTGTATTTGAAAAATGTTTGTCTTAGGAACAAGACACAGAAAAAAGCATGTTTCAGATTATGGACTTTCCCTGTCATTATTGATGGACCATTTGGAGTTGTTTCTGCTGCTGAGTTTATTGGGATTCTTCTATTTTCTGTGTATATTATCTGGACAGTTTCTTTTTATATTGTTCATAATGTCGCAGCAGCTGCTTCTCAGCCGAATTTTGAAGAAAAAAGGTACAACTCTTTGCCTCGTTGATAAGTTTTTGATTTATTTATAGATCCTGCAACTTCTAGCATGAGAGTAATGGAATTCAGTCATGTTGCTCTTTGTAGATTTTTTATTCATTCAACTATATGCTTTGAAGAAACACCTATCAGTTTAGTTTTTTCAATTATACTGATTGTCATTTTTTGTGTGTAATATGGAGAATGAAACTTTATTCATGACTTGAGTTGGAAGATGCAAAATATTCTCTCTTTTTTTGTAAGAAAGCAAGATGGTTGCTTACTAGGAAAAAACTCGTTTAAATGCAGACGTATATTGGCTGTTGCTTAATCTTCTTTATCATCGTAATTAAATGACTATGTAGTGTAGCAATTACTGAAAGTTAGTCTATCAAGAAGATTACCGGAAATATTATGAGCAGATTTTTCTGATTTGGTCCCTTCAAATTCTAGCCGGCTGTATGTTGGTGTATAAAGATTCACTAATAATTATTTTGTTGTGCCAAGGTATCTACTTCTGAATGTATGAGTAATCAATCTCCACGTTTTCAAGTGCATAAGACGCAAACTAGTGGTCCTTGACAGTTTATAAATCTTAACTTTTCTTGTATACTTTACGTTTATGTAATAAGTTCAACTTTTTTTTTTGCAGTATTTATGTGCTGAAGCTGACTGGAACCCGCTTGGGATCAGTAGGTCTATTTTGCTTGGCATTTTTGTTTTTGCCAGTCGCAAGAGGATCAGTTCTTCTCCGTCTTATAGATATACCTTTTGAGCATGCAACCAAATATCATGTATGGTTGGGGCATTTAACCATGTTAATCTTTACTCTTCATGGTCTATGCTATGTGATTGTGTGGACGCTACATGGCCGTCTCATACAAAAAGTGAGTTTGATCTTAGTAATTGATTACAAGGTATATCTGACTCCATACGGTACTAACATTCTCTGCTATGTTATTTCATGCAGCTATTGGCATGGAAAGATAATGGCATTGCCAATCTGCCTGGAGTTATTAGTCTTACAGCAGGTCTATTGATGTGGGTTACATCTCTTCCTCCAGTGAGGAGGCAAAACTTTGAATTGTTTTATTATACTCATCAACTATATGTTGTATTTGTCGTCTTCTTGGCTTTGCATGTTGGCGATTTCATTTTCACTATAGCTGCTGCTGGAATATTCCTATATATGCTCGACCGTTTTCTTCGATTCTGTCAATCACGGAAAACTGTTGACATACTTTCAGCTAGATGCCTTCCATGTGGAACAGTTGAATTAGTTCTTTCAAAGCCTGGAGGTAATATACTTATAAAGGGATTAGTATGATCCTTTCATACTCCTTTTACAAATTCATTTTACAATGCAGGTCTGTCGTATAATGCTCTCAGTTGGATTTTTATTCAAATTCGAGAACTATCTTGGCTGCAATGGCATCCTTATAGTGTTTCCTCGAGTCCTTTGGATGGTAAATATCATCTTGCTGTTCTTATAAAGGTTCTAGGAAACTGGACACAGAAACTACAACAACATATCGTACATGATTCCCAGGAGGGACTTCAAACGGATCTACTCCTGCTGCCTCATTCTAATATTAAAGCTTCTGTAGAGGGGCCTTATGGGCATGAATCTCCATACCACTTGACGTGAGTACTTAAAGATTACCTCTTTTACTTACAGTGTGCGTATATAGTAATATAGCTGTCTGTAAGTACTTTGTTGCTTATAGTGTAGTAATTATGATATTTCCTGTAGGTATTCGAACCTTATTCTTATTGCTGGAGGCATTGGCATATCTCCTTATCTGGCTATCTTAAATGATATTCTGCACCGCGTTAACGAAAGCAGGCCCTGTCTCCCAAGAAAGATTCTTATTGTCTGGGCTGTGAAAAAATCAAATGAGCTTCCACTTCTTCATTCAATTGATATGGAGTCTATCTGCCCCAACTTCTCCAATACACTGAACCTTGAGATTCAAACTTTTGTTACTCGAGAATCAGAACCTCCATTGGTTAGTCTACTACTAGTAAAACTTATCTTAGAATTATTTTGTTATGATACTCTGCAATGCTTGATATATTCTGAGACATTATATCTTAACTGCAGGAAGAGGGTAAAATTCACAATACTGTGAACACATCTCTGTTCCATGCCACCAGGAAATGTGGAATATCTGTGTTGGCGGGTACTGGACATATCATATGGTCTGGAATTTACATTGTGGTGTCGACAATTGGCCTATGTATCTCAGTGGCTTTGTTGGATATATATTATATCAATCCTTTTGGCATAACCTACTGGTGGTACAAAGGGCTTCTATTTTTAGCTTGCATGGTTGCAAGTGTTCTTATCTTTGGAGGTCTTGTGATCAGTTTATGGCATCTATGGGAAATAAATGTTTCAGGGGAGGAGTCTGAGGACGAAAAGGCTGAAACAATGCAGCATAATGAGCAGCCTCAAATGGACAAGGATCCGCACCAGAAACATGTCTCGAGCACTTTCCACTATGGTCAAAGACCGGACTTTAGAGGTATGTGTAATGGTAATCTGTGTTATTAAGATATCATGCTCTACAAGCTATTATAAACATTGCCAGAGTAAGTAATAGTAATTTTAATTTGATTAATGCGACCAACTCTACGGGCCTAGTACATAATATATTAATCTGGCATTGGGCAAGGGGGATACAATAATCGACAACATTATGAAATATATAATTATGCATATTTTACAACTGTAACTATAAACATTAGTTTCAGAATAACAAATTTGAGGTCAAACTGACATATTTACGTACCTTTGTTGCTTAGAAATCCTTGATCTAAGCATACAAGGCATCAGATTGAAGATAATTTAAATTAACATGTATTATGGCAGGACATAGATAAAACAACTGGTTTGTGCAAGTAACCATGAATTCAGTTGTTTTAGGAATGTACAGAATTTAGCTGTGAGACTATTTGGATGGTTTCCTGATCTTGCGCTCTCAATTCTTTCTGCAGAAATTTTTGGATCCATTTCGGAAAGGTGGGGCAATGTTAATGTTGGTGTCATCGTGTGTGGTCCACCAAGTCTTCAGAGTAGCGTAGCTAAAGAATGCCGTGCACAAAATATTGGAAGAGGAAGAAATAACCCAGTCTTCCATTTTAACAGTCACAGTTTCGACCTATAATAAGGCTATAACCGACCATTACCAGACATAAAGGACTTGTGTTGTAGCCACTGTCAACAGCCAAAAGTTCTACCTAGAAGTGTTAATACTGAATTGTTTTTTATATATTTGTATATATTATAAATTGATAGGTACGTTTTTAATTTGTACTCCTCCCCTAGAAGGGTTAATACAAATTGTTTTTTATATATTTGTATATATTATAAATTGATAGGTACGTTTTTAATTTGTACTCCCTCTGTCTCATTGAATTTTATACGGACAAAATTCTATACGTTACTTTTTGACATGCATTTTAAGACTCATTTAAGTATAGTTTCATAAATTTTTTTTAAAAAAAAATTTCTAAATAAAAATTTAATGTTTAAACTTTTATTCAGAAAAAAAATTTTAAAAAGAAATTATGGAACTACACTTTAGAGGAGTCTCGAAATGCGTGCAAACAGTGCAATTCCAGTGGGACGGAGGGAGTACAATTTTCATTGTATAGGGTACCTGAGTACATGTTAATTGTATTGCACAAGGACGGACGTCTTTTAGGTTGTATATACAGTTCGTAAACTGCTAGATAAAAGGCTGCATTCTGTATAATTCTACTATTTACATCATATATATATATATATATATATATATATATATATATATATCAACTTGCAACCCATGATCAAAAACAAAATTGTATCATAGACTTTAAGATTAACATTTCCAAACTCAATTTTAAAACTTGGAAGCAATTTGCAATCTTTTCATATATTTTTCTCCTGTGTAACCATTAACATTAAAATGGTGGAGGTATTTTAGACTAATCCAGTGTTCTTCTTCTTATGTAACCATCATTTCATTCTTGGCAACTCCATTCTTGGCGACGGAGTTGTAATTACCGATTATGATAGCTTTATTAAAAACAATTTGCTAACTATCAACCATCATTTCATTCTTGGCGACGGAGTTGTAATTATCGATTGTGATAGCTTTATTAGAAACAATTTACCAACTATCAACAACTTTTCCGGTAGAAACAAAATAGAACACATACAAGAAAAGAAAAGATAGCATTAAAAACAAAAAAAAAAACAATTAGAAGTAAACCCCCCAACGCTACTAGCTCTTAAACTTGAATACCATCCTTTGTTAATATTAAAAAAGTTATGTTGTTCACATTTAAATACCAATATCCAGGTCTTGTTCTTTACAAAACCTTATCATCAAATCTTAATCCAAATCTTAATCCAGCACGATCATAGTTCGTACACACGGATATATATGTATTAGGCTATGTTTGGGAGTGCTGTTAAAAA
This sequence comes from Anethum foeniculum, assembly GCA_003724115.2. Classification (NCBI taxonomy): domain Eukaryota; kingdom Viridiplantae; phylum Streptophyta; class Magnoliopsida; order Apiales; family Apiaceae; genus Anethum; species Anethum foeniculum. Next base: position 12,184 of record PHNY01278627.1, on the reverse strand, counting down.
TTATTGTGCGGCTAGAAAAAAGTGCTGGTGGAAAAAGTGTTGTTTTAAAAATCAGATAACTGTTTGGTAATATTTTTTGATATGCTTATGTTTTGATTAAAAAATAAAATAAATTAATGCTTTTGGTGAGGTTTGATGGTGAAATCAGCATCTGCTTCCCGCAAAAGCTGAAAAGCAACTTTTCCCAAAAACATGGGGGACTTGTTTTCTCTAACAACAGCTTTTAGGTCAAAAGCACTTTTTAGAAAAACAACTTTTAAATTTTACCAAACAATATTTTAGCTGTTTTTCAGCAGAAAGCTCATGTTGCTATTGCAGCAGCAATGCTAAACACACCCTTAATATGTCTATGTGCATGTTTGTAAATCATCAATATCCATTTAAAAATATATGTAATTTATCAGTCCTAAGGGTACGAGATAAATATTAGAAGACATTAGTTTTATTCTTAATTTTGTGTATAGAATGTACTTTTTCAGAGGGCACTGTTTTTCCTCGCTGAGATTTTTTCCCATAGGATTTTATACTTGTGAAGTTTTAACGAGCCATTTTTATTTGGGTTATCTATTCAAACATTAAAGGTAATACTATCTAAATTTATGGACTCTTCACTTAGATGATGTACTTTTATGAATAAAGGAAACTCTATCCGTTCGGATTGTATTCTTTAGGAAATATTTCCGCTCTCAAAAAAGAAAAAAAGGGCATGGGATATAAATACCCGTGAGTTTGTGTTAATCTTTCAACATTTCAGTTTAAAATTTTGTATATTTCAACTTTATCCTTCGTTGATTTAACGGGTAATAGAGCAAGCAGACGGAAGAGTTGTAAATTGCAATTAAGTCTATATATAACTAGCTGGTAAATGTAGCTATTTTGGTTTCATCGTCCCATCGTGTAATACTATACTATTAGCAAGCTTCAGCATTTGATGAGAATGTATACGAAGACAATGAAAACTCCACCAAAAATAAACTATACTCTTGCAACATGCTCCAAAACTTTACAGTTTCAACACTAGCTCAAGGACACAAATCTAGTTATCCAAAACGCCTCCCAGCTGCAACCTATCTCTAACCAAGAGTTTCTAATATACCAAAACAACCAAACGAAACAAATAACATAAACAAAGCCTAAAGCAGCTATGAAGAGGCATCTAGCAATCCTGCAGCTACTAGTTTAGAGATGCATTTTCCAATCTATCACAGAAATCAAAAGTATAATTCGCACTTGATTATACTGCACTTATTCAGCTACATGTGCAACTCCCTTTCCCAGCATGCAATGCCAAAAGTGTTTTAACACCAGGTTCTTGCTTGTTAGATACCTTAGCTCCAAAAGAGGAACAACGAATAGAGTCATAGGATCAAATTACTGTACATTATAATTAAACCTGATCCTGACCGATGATCTAGCATCCCCAGTAGTCCCCCATAAACCTTCAGTGGTAACAGAAACACTCATCAACATAAAATCAAATTTCCCTAAAAAAGATTTGACCAACTGCTTGCGCTATGATTTGTAAACTGCATCAAGCTTTAAGCACAAAGAAATATTTTGGGCACGCAAATGAAGAACAGTCTGCAAATGTACAACCAAGAATAACGTAAACGATGATTTGAAGTACATAGTTCTCAGAATCATCTTTTATATAAGAGAAAAAGTGAGGACTACGGATAGTTGGACAATAATAATGATTATCTAGTATTCTTCATTAATATCAATATTTCCAACCAGACCAATCACATAGATACTGTTATTTACCTGACAAAAAAAAAAAAAAACTCTTATTTAACGGAGAAAGTACTCAAAACAGGAAACTGAAATAATAAAATAACTAATTATTACAAGAAAAAAAAAACAGTTGTATAATGTAGCCAAAAAATAGTTGTCGCGATACACAGACATTGTTTATTACAAATCACTATTAAACAACACAATAACGCTCAAGAACAAAGAAAATGACTGTCAAGCACGAAAAAGTAGAAAATTATAGATTCAACGAGATCATGATAATCCATGATGTAGAGAAACTGTAGCAGAACATCATTTTCCTACAAGGAAAATCAGGATCGGCCTTTCTTGATGGGTGAGCTAACCCTTCAAAGATATCATCTGCAGTTCTGCACCACCTCTGGGAATACACTGCAACTCTTTCCTTATTTTGTGCCAACAGCAGGCATATACCATACGAAATCATAACATTTATTGACGTCAGTAACATGACCAAGGTTATGAAACTCCAACCTCTTTAGTACAATATTGTAGCAATATAGTTTTTTCTCGCTAATTGGGTTATATGTTGTATAGTAAATGCAACTTGGTTTCCAAGTGTCACCTGTATCATCATTTATCCGACGAGAGATAGAATAACTTTCCCCAACAAACAGTGAGTGCCTACCCAAGCCAGTAACCTCTATCCAGCCTCCTGTGTCAAGATTGAGCTTGTAAACCTCAAAATGTCGACCATATAGTATCACATGACGCTGTACAAGTATTATCAAGTCACCCGATGATTCAATCAGATAAAGAGCATTATGATCCCCAACTTTATCATGTGGTGGAGTTAGCGAAGCAGCTACTCCAGCTTCATCAAAAACCACAATAGTCCCGTTTGATCGTATTGCAATAATATGATCTTTATACCAAACCAGGTCTACAAAATCACTTTTGTGTTGCTTGTCTACCAAATACGTCCACTGTCGGAGTTCATCATTAATCATTGCTATCCCACTGTATCTATGAGAAATTGCCATGATTTCTATAGTGGGGTTAAGAGAATCTGAACCAGGGCTATAATATACCATGCCCTTACTTATTGGGTGACCAAGATGTGGAAGCTCGATGACAACGTTTGTAAGGGGGTTTATTAGTTGCAACCTATAATCAAGCTGATTTTGGCCGAGGATCCAGCCAGTAAAAGATCCCCAATAACGCCATGACAATTCTGTCTGGAACAGTGAACTCAAACTATTAGCATTCTCACTTAAACTGTTCAAGCCTTTCAAAACTACTTTAGAGCTCTCGTACTTTTTGGCCAACAGCCATGGAACACGTTTCCAGTAGCTTTTTGGAATAGCCGAGCGCCAGGATTTGCAGACTGATCTAAAAACAATGAAATCCTCCTCTACAACTAACCTATCCACCAACAAACGGAGCAAATCTTCCGGAAGTTTGGACCAGTCACTAGTGCTCTCCGGAATGGATATTCTAGCTTTTCTTAAACCCGTGCTCCACAAATCGGAGATGCTGGTTCTTTTTCGGGAGAAGTGTTGAACTTTTTTGGAAGAACTTCGAGGATTCTCTGAAAGAAGGTTCACAAGGGTTTTGTGGTTCTGATTTCGAGATGCCATGATGATCATTTGATTTCTAGTAATGTAGTACCAAGTACTAAAAGTTATTAAGAAGGTAGTAAAAGAGAATATAAATAAAAAGGCAGGACAATGGAAGGGAGAACAGATGGTGCTGATTAACTTAAATATTAGGGCTTGAAAATTATTAGTAGGAACCATTCAATCAGGAATGATATTCAGAATCAACTAGGAAAAAGATAGTTTTGATAAAAACCTATATCCGCTTCAAATCTAATAATAGAAAAGAGATTTGAAAGCATATACAGATCAATTGTTCAGAACATCCGGCATAACCTCTCAAAGTGTTCTGTTCCAGTTTCATTGCCAAACCTGGAATTATGCCCAAATCCGACCTGAATTGGGTGGGGGTAAATATAGAAAAAGGACAGATTAGATAATACACTACCAGCATAGATAATCAATATAAGCAACATTTATACACACACACACACACACACACACACACAGCCAAGACAGACCTACCCCTCAGAAGGGAGGATCTGAGCAGTGAAGCTATTTTAAGCACAATCAAGAGAACGGGGATAAAAAGTAGAGTATTAGGTCAGGGAAGAACATCTTAAGATTTTAGTATACATAAAGAAACAAAGTCAATATTGTCTCTCCTTTCTGTTACAACAGAACATATAAGCCAGGGGCACATCGAAAATAGAATACTTATATTTTGTGTCAAAAAAAATTAGAGTGTTTGGTACTAATTCATAGGTTACCAGTCATCAAAGAGTCACATAATAGAATAAAATTACTAAACCAGGGGTTATAGTATCAACATTTAAATGCTTCTGGATAATCACAGGTTAGATTTGTAAAGAATTCAAACAAGATGCTTGCAAGAGAAGCTGAAATTACAAACATAAAGGTGAAACTAAATGTTTATCACACGCTTAGGTAAATCATTAATAAATTTACAACTAATCACATATCACGATAACCAATAACGAGGTGCATCTATCATATCACAGTAAACCATAAACCAGGAAGACTGAATACTTATCATACTTGTGCACAAATTTACAAGCAAGCACCTAGATATTCAGTAACACTTTCGAACTCCCTTGACCAACTAAACCATAAGTTTACAAGTCGTACACAGAAAAGAAGCAATCTTTACCACAAGAAAATCATCAAATCACACCCGGTTCATCGGAATTAAAAAAATCTAATAAGAGACAATTGTTCTGACCTACAATACTGCACAGTACTTCAAAAAGAATCAATCTTTACCAAAAGAAAATCATCAAATCATCAAATTCATATACACACAAACATAAATAAATAAAAAAGTAACCTAAACTCAATTGAATCAGCTAAAACACAATTAATCTCCTACTCTACAATCAAATTCAAACAAACAACACACACAAAGTGAAAAAGATTTACATAACATCAAATTTATATCCAAAACAATACAATTGAATGTAAATATACAAACAAGATATACATACAAAAATGAAAGCAGTATAGATACAAATTAGATATAGAAAAAACATACCCTTATCCAAATCTGAGACACAGATCAATATTGTTGACCAAATAGACACAGTTGTGGGGTGAATTATAATGGGGGTTGTTGGTTTTTAAGTACGAAAGCTCTGTGAATTATAATAAAGAGAGGAGAGGTAATTGAAGAAAGAATAACAAAGAAAGAGAAAGAGAGAAAAGTTCGAATCTTGATTAACAACATTAATCAGAACATATTTTATTTAAGATTATTACAAAGAGGATATTATCCTAGGCAGTAACAATGTCATTATAGGAAAAGAAGTTACATGTAATATTATTGTATCCCAAGCGGTAAAAAATGTGAAAGAATTTACATTCATGTATATTAGATTTGTATTTCCAACTTATTTAAACTTTTTTTTTATATAAATCAAGGAAGTTTCCGGGTCGAAGTTAAGATATCAGTTCAATGATATATATCTATTTTTTTAAACATCTTTATGTTAAATATAATATATTAATAATACTAACTTTTAGGTAAAGTAATACTTATATGAAACAAGTATTTATATTATTTCTTAGATTTGCGATGCACGGATTTTCTTTAATATTGTATATTTTTTTAATTTAACTTGAATTAAAAATTTTAATATTTTTTATTATTATAATAATATTATTAAAATATGATTGCTCATGTTATTTTTGGAAAAGATGGTGGTTGGTCGGAACCCAAATGAAAAAGATCGCATGTTTTAGATTAAAAAAAGGTAATTGGTTAGTTATTAATAATTATATTATTATTATTATTATTATTATTATTATTATTATTATTATTATTATTATTATATAGACTTATCCGTGATAATTTTGGAAAAGAGAGATATCTTAGTTGTCCGTGATATTTTTCGGAAAAGTGTGATATTTTAGTTACCCGTGATATAAAAAAAGCTAATTGGTAAGTTATTAATAATTATATTATTATTATTCTATTTTATTAAATAGACTTGCCCGTGATATTTTTGAAAAATGGGGTGTTTTAGTTTAAAAAATAAAAAAGATAATAGTTGAAAAAAGTAATTAATTTATATATTAATTTTAAAAAATATAACTTTAAAATAAATATGATTAAAGTAACTCCCCATTCTAGTGGTTCCATTTTCCCGTTTTAATTGTGAAAAATAAAAAAGGTAATGTGTTTTAATTAAAAAAAGGTAATTAGTTTATATACTAATTATGATTAAAATAGAAGTTATTAGTAAGGGCAATTAAGTAAATATAAAGGTAATGTGTTTTAATTGAAAAAAGTAATTAGTTTATATACTAAATATGATTAAAATAGAAGTTATTAGTAAGGGAATTAAGTAAATATAACATGAATAATTAAGTAAGGATAATTAAGTAATTTCAGCAAGTACCGTACCGATCGACCGACTACCAAACTTTTAATGTTTCGTCTATTATAATATAGTACTAGCTTATAACCCGTGCGATGCACGTATTTTCTTTAATATAAATTTTAGATTTAACTTAAATTAAAATAAAATAGAAATGTCCATGTTATTTTGAAAAAATAGTAAATTTGTATTTAAACCATAAAAGGGAAAGTGTTTTAATTAAAAATTTTAACTAGTTAGTTATTAGTAATTATAATATTTATTTTACTTTATTAAATATAATTGTCCGTATTATTTTTGGGAAGGACGATGTTTTAGTTGGAAAAAATAAGAAATTTAACGTATTTTAGTTGAAAAAGGTAATTGGATTATATGCTAATTATGATTAAAATAGTAGTTATTGGTAATTATAATATTTTATTTTATTAAATAGAAATACCTGTGATATTTTTGAAAAAGGAGTTGTTTGTTTAAAAAAATAAAAAGAGTAACGTGCTTAGTCTGAAAAGATAATTGGTTTTTATACTAATTATGATTAAAATAGTAGTTATTAATAATTAAAATAAAAACAGTGACATGTTTAGTTGATAAAGATAATTCGTTAGGTATAAGTAGTTATAATATTATTATTATATTTTATTAAATAGATTTGTCAGTAATATTTTTAGAAAATGAGATGTTTTAGTTGAATTTTAGTTTTCGGTCATTTATTTTGATTATTAAATAATAAAATAATATGTAATAATAACAGTAATACAACTGTCTTTTCTATTAAAAAAAATTACCTTTTAACTAAAACATATTAGCTTATTTATTTTATTTTAAATTTAATTATATTGTGCATCTGAATTTTTATTTGTGGATCTGAATTTTTATTTATAAGAATGTTTTATTTTTAGTAATAGAATTATATTAGGAATAGGATGATAAAAATATTATGGGAATATTTTATTTTTAACTGAACTATTTTGAAAATTCGATGACCAAAGTACAGGTGACTAGACTACCAACGAAACTTTCAATGTTTCGTCTTTAGCACATGTTGCTTTAGGTTAAATTAATTTCGAAAATTTGTTATATTTATAAATAAATAAGTTCTATTTTTAAAAAAAATATCTAACAAATTTAAGTTAAAAAAGATAATTAATTAGTTATTATTAATTATGATATTATATATTTATTATTTTATTGAATAGAATGATTGAAAATTGTAAAGAATATCCAAAATTTCAATTTTTTGGTTTTGATATAATAGTTAAATCTTCAACGATACACGGGTTATTTTTAATATTTCATATTCAATGATTTGTATTTCAATATCTTACTGATTCTATTAATTGAATGAGTAAATAGATTCTGAAGTATGTGTTTAAATTTGAATAATTATAAGTTTTTAATTAGAAAATAACTTTAAAATAATTAAATATGTTAAATTAAATAACAATTTTTTAAAAGTAATTAGACCTATTATAAAGGTATAAAAAGAAATAGGCAACGATCTTTTATATCTATTTTCGTCCAGAAGACGTAGTTTATAGTATTTCTAAATGTGTATTTTAATGTGTAGTTTATGCACGGATTCTTTTAATATTTTATTATTTTTTTAATTTAATTTGAATTAAAAAAATTTATACCATATCTTCAATTTTATTTGAACTGATAGTGCATTTTAGTTGAAAGATAATCGGTTGTTTATTAATAATTATAATATTATTATTTTATTTTATGAAAATAGAATTGTCCATAACATGTTGGAAAAATTAGAGGATTGGTTAGAAAAAATAAAAAAGATAATGTGTTTTAGCTTAAAAAAGGTAATTGGTTAGTTATTAAATAACTATATTATAATTATTATTATTATTATCATTATTTGTTAAATAGACTTAACCATGATATTTTTCAAAAGGAAATATATTTTAGTTGATAGTGATATATTTGGAAGAGATGGATATTTCAGTTGCCCGTGATATGAAAAAAGGTAATTTGTTAGTTATTAATAATTATATTATTATTCTACTTTATTAAATAGACTTTTCCCGTGATATTTTTGGAAAAGAGAGATATTTTAGTTTCCCATGATATTTTTAAAAAATGAGATGTTTAGTTGCCCATGATATTTTTGGAAAAAAAAAGATGTTTTAGGTAGAAAATATAAAAATTTAACATGTTTTAGTTGGAAAAGATAATTGTTGCTTTATTTGAAAAAGTTAATTAGGTAGTTATCAATTACAATAATATTATTGATAAAAGACCGAAAACCGAAAATCGTTGAACCAAAATTTTTAATGAATCGTCTGATGCACGGATTTTTTTTAATATTACATATTTTTTAATTTAATTTAAATGAAAAAATTTTCAAAATCAAAATTTTTTAGTTTAAATTTTTTAAATGACATGATTCAATAATAATTATATATTAACATGTATATGTTTGTGATATTTTTAGAAATAAAGGTATTTTATTTGAAATATATATAAAAATATTGTGTTTGAGCTAAAAAGGTAACTGGTTAATTATTAGTAATTATATTATTATTATTTTATTTTATTAATTAGAATTGCCAGTGTCATTTTCGTAAAAGAGCAAGTTTTGTTATTTTAAACAGAAAAAGTAATATATTTTAATTGAAAAAGATAAATGGATAGTTATTAGTAACTAGGACAATAAGCCGCGCTTCGCGGCGGCAATATAATAATATTTTTAAAAAATTATTAAATATAATGATAAAATAGTTTTTTAATACATCTTTCGACTATATTTAAAATAAAATTAAAAAATTACTTAAATTTGAATATCAAATAATACTTTTTATAATTAAATAGTCTTCAATAATGAAACAAACCTCTAAAACTAACTGATACATAGCATCATCCGTTCTTCCCGGACAAAAGGTTACGTCTAAAATTATAAATTGAATCAACTCTAAAACTAACTTATCCATAACATCCTCCATTTTTCCCGGAAAAAATGATACATTCTAAAATTATAAACTAATTTTCTACCATGCGCCCATGGGCATACAATAAGCGCGAAAATTCATAATTTTAAGTTATTTTGATTGGTTCATTCTTTAAATAGTGGTGGACCCCCTTACATTCACGAAAACTCCACCAATGAAATTGATCCAAATTTATAAGTTTTCGCGCTTATTGTGTGCCCATGGGCACATGATAGAAAAACCGAATTATAAAATCAATCAAGAATTCTAAAATCATATAACCAATCAAACAATAACATACACATAAAATATTCTAATATTACTATATTGCCGCCGCGAATCGTGACTTACTTTTCTAATTTAATATCAAGGTCACATGACATTAGTTGTCTAATTTTTTTAATATATTATTAATTATATATCTTTCACTTTCGTCCTAAATTATAAATTTTACATTCACTTAATAATAATATAAAATTAATAGGTACATTTACCGCATTCTTAATTTTTTTTTACCAAATCTTCCATACAACTCAAGCAAATATAAAGCGACATCCTAAATTCCAGACTTCTCCTTCCACGAACATCGTTGATACCAAAACAAAATAATCAAACCTATACACACACATACATATATATTATTATCCTCCCCATCTTTATTTTTATTTTTTCTCAACACCTTCAATTTTTACAAATTTAATTACACAATTTAAAATAAATCTACCTAGAATCTATTAATTGATCAATTAAATCAGGCTAGGGTTTTGTGATTTACGGATCTAATCTTATCACCGATTCAATTCTTATTTTTTTATTTTAATAAAAAAAATAAGAAATATGACGTCACAGTTTGATCGGTGGGAGAAAGATCCTTTTTTTCCGGCTGCTGAAGAAGTTTAGCAAATTGCTGATAAGTATATATACATTCATAAAACTAACCGATACATGGCATCATCCGTTCTTCACGGACAAAAGGTTACGTCTAAAATCATAAATTCAATCTATAACATCTTCCGTTTTTCGCGGACAAAAGACTCTATTCTAAAATTATAAAATCATAAAACCAAACAAACAATAACATACAGTTAAAGGCTTAACAAAACAAATAGCGACTATCATAACATGCAAAATAAAGTTCGAAACACAAGTGCTAATGAAAGTAAGAAAAACGAACCTCTAAACTAAAGATTCACAACATCCTTCGTTCTTCCTAGTTAAAAAGCTGCATTCGAAAATTATAAAATCATCAAACATTCTAAAATTATAAGATCAATCAACTAATAACATACATTTAAAGGCTTAACAAAACAAATAGTGACAAAACTAACATAACATGCAAAATAAAGTTTGAAATACAAGCGCTAATGAAAAATCTAGCTAACAATTTGCTCTTTTTCTTCAAGCCAAACGATTTACACTTTTGTATATATAATATTATTTATTTCCTTTTTAAACTATATTATAAGACTTGAAATTTTGGAAAGTATTAAGATAAGAACTTTGACTTGAAAAGAAAGGTTTAACGAATAATATTCTGATAGAGAAATTTTAGGAAAATTATAACATGGTAATTTAAGTTAAGGAAACAGTTTAAGAGAAAATGAGGTAATTAACTTTTGACTTGAAAATAAAATTGAGAAAGTAATAATATCGCATAGAAATTTTAGAATAATAATAAGATGATAATTTGAGTTAAGTGGAAAGTTTGTGGATAAATTTTAGAATAATATATAAGAAGGTAATTTGAGTTAAGAGGATAATTTAGGAGAATATAAGGTAATTAATTTAATAAGAAGGTAATTTGAGTTAAGAGGAAAATTTAGGAGAATATAAGGTAATTAAAATTTTCTCTATTTATTAATTTCAAAAATTGAGAAAATTAGAAAATAAAATGAGACGATTTGATAGGCGCCACGTAAACGTCTCAATCTTCTCCTTTATATAAGTACTAGTCGACATAGCCGCGCTGCGCAGCGGCCCTAACTATATATTCTTTAAAAATTACAAATCAGGATTATTTAAGAAAAATTTACTATGATTAAATAAATTATTCATATAATAGTTGATACCGATTTTGTGTCACATTTTCTTAGGACGACAACGGTTAAAATATATAAAACAAAATAAAACTATTTACATAATTCTTCGTAATACCAATTTATATCACGTTTTCCTGGGCCGACAACAACCATACCAACTTGTATCATATTTTGTTAAACCAACATCTGTTATAATAAAACAATATATGATTAAAAATACGTAAAGGTACAATAATTGTACAAAAAAAAGTACCTCAATGTCTAATAACAATTTATAATGATTTTGAATTTATTTCGAATATATTGAACCAAAGTTTTAATTATAAGAC
>PHNY01278561.1:1010-12232 GCA_003724115.2 Anethum foeniculum | reverse complement strand
AATTATATTTTCTAAACAAAAAATTAATATTTAAAATTTTATTTAAAAAGATATTGAAAAATAATATCTTGAGTTATCCTTAATTTCTTTTTATCTATAATACGAATTCTTACAAAAAAAACAAAAAAACAAACTAGACAGGTTTTTCTTCTGGCACAGGGCCTCGTATAATAATGAGCCGGGCCTGGCTCATACCAAAGGTTATAGCTTTATTTAGATATAAATTTCATAATATAAATCAATTTGAGTGGTAAAACATTCAAGTAAGCTACATATGATATCTTTTCAATAATTAAAGTATTCATTCGGAGAGTGCTCTAGTACAGATAAAAAGTATTATGAATTACTTAGTGAAAGCGGATCATATTTTAGACAAAAAGATGATCGAACATAAATAGGATTTGAGGAAGAGAGGCAAGTATCAACCTTATTAGAATACAATGTAATCATTCACAACTAAAATAGAACACTTAGAGCATCTCCAACATTCTCTTAGTAAATTCCTAAATATAATATAAAATATTACGCTCTTAGCAACTTAATATATTTTTAAGAGGGGCAACTCCAACAATACTCTTTATATTCACTCTCTATTTATATTTTATTCATATTTGAACATAAAAGAAAGACAAAAGTGGGGACAAGTATTGAAGGAATGAATACTTTATTAATAAATAAAGGTTAAGAGCCATCTAGTAGCTCATAAGTTTGAGTAGAGAGAGTAAACTCTTAAACTTTTAAAGAGTTTCTAGGAGGTTGTTGGAGCTCTAATTCAAGCAAGGCTATTTATTTTTAAAATTAAGAGCCTATATAGAGAGCCTATTGAAATGCTCTTATCCGTTGATATGCCAAATTAAGCGATGGTATCAAACATATAAGTACAACGTAACCGTTACTTGACATTGGCTTCATCAGGAGAACTTTTCACAACTAGTGCACCTATATCAGACTAGTATTTATGCCCGCTACGCAATGGCTATATAAGGTAAATATTTTTTTTATTTCTTTTTTTTAATTTTTTATTAAAAAATACATGTTGTTTTTAATATGGTTATTTGAATATAGGTGACCTCATTGAACCTATTTTATTAAAAATTAAGTTGAAAAATATGTCCGTAGTGGTGGATGGAAATTAATAAAATTTATCGATCCACAATTGATATTTCAGGTACACATTAACACAATACAAAAATGACACAATAATTTTTTTATTATTTATTTACCTTTTCGTTACACGAACATGATCATACACAAATAGGAGTATAAAATTAGACCGATACATGTGGTAAACAATTACTTGTCAACTTCAAATTTATATCAGCTATGCATTGGCAAGATAATTTTTTTAATATTTTACTTAATTTTTGATGTTTAAGAGTTAGTTGGGGGTTACTGGTTAAAAAATATAGTAACGTGTGCCAGTTTAACATGTATTGATAATTACCAAAGTTATTGCCCTTAAGTCAAACTGATATCCTAATTGTTTTCTCTATCAGTATTACTACTCTATTCTACTTGGTTCATCCGTTTTCCAGGTAAATACAATGTTTTGATTGTAAATCATACAATACCTTTGTTCAATAATGCTATAATTTGGTTGAACATGATGGAATGTTTTGCATGTGTTGAATTGACAGTACCCAAAAATATCAATTGCCTCATACTATGTATTTTTATGAATGTTAACTACTATGTTTGATTTAGGTTAAATAGACATGGATCTAGGCGAATCTAACATTAGTATGATTTGCATTATATCATCTTCAGATTTTAAGCAAGGCCGATTGGTAAGTAATATTCTTCTTCAGTTTTTTCCTGTATATACTATCTTCGGTGTGTCTTGGTATTAATTTTCAATTTTTAATTGCAGAGACTTTCATTACCTTTCTATTGTGAATACGGGAGTGATTTACCTAATAAGTTGAAATTGCATGTCAAATCGGGTGATGTTTGGGAGGGAACATATGTTCAAGGGTGTTTTTATATTCAAGGTCTTGAAGATATGATGTCATATTATAAATTAAAGGCTCATCATTTAGCCGTGTTACAGTATGTTGGGGGTGGCAATTTCAATTTACATGTCTATACACCCTATGGTGATGAAATGAATTACACTACTTATAACATGGCTTCACAGACTGATATCTATTGTACTCCTCTAGAAGAGGACAAACTTGGTTCAATTTTCCTTTACAATGTAAAGAAAAATTTTGTAGGACTTTACAACCTGCCAATTGAAGAGAAACATCTTGCTGTCAGTGATTATACCAAGGTGATATGAGTTTATAATATTTTCATTATGTTGTAATGTATGTAATTTTTTTGGTTTATTGCAAAAAATGAGTTTTTGGTTGAATTCAGGTTTTGTCGGAGTATGCTTGGTACCAACTGGGTTTAAGTCCATCTGTGAAGTTTATAAGGATTGGGTTTGAAAAGAATGATTGGAAGATAAAACTGAAATGGGTAGATGGGCAGTGTTTTTTCAGCGAGGAATGGCATAATTTTCTTCATGCTGGTGAAGTTGTTGCAGGTGATGTTGTTACTCTTTATGATACTCCTACTGCATTAACGTTTAAAGCTTGTGTATTTGATGGCAAAACTGTTGCTGAGGAGAGTTCGGGTGAAGGTAATTTCTTGTAAATATTAAAAATGTAATAATTATGATTTTCTTTGAGATGTGTAATTGAAATTGTTGTATTTTAAACAGATGTTTGTCAGATACAGTCGTTGCAATTTTTTTCAAATTAATGAGTTGGGAATGCTTGGAAGACGGAGAACTGGTATTGTTTTTATGATATTTCTTTATTCATTCTTGTTTTAATGGTTTTAAATCTAATTTATTGTATTATCAGGAACTGCCACGACTCTTTGCGAATAATTATGGACATACTCTCGGTGATATGATAACCATTGAACTTTGTGGTGGATATACTACCAAATTCAAATATTGTTCTGATTCCAAAGCTATGTACGGTCTTATTCGTTTCATTGGCAAGTACTCTATTCAAGATGGATATTTTCTTTTCTTCAAATATTTGGGCAATTTTACATTTGCTTTGACTGTGTATGATACCCAAGGAATGGATCATTTCCGTGATATATTGGGTTACTTGAGGTTTGAGGATTTTATGAATCCTCCTTATGATACAGAGGTGGTTGTTGTATCATCTGAAAGTGAAGATAGTGACAATGGAATTGAGATTATGAATTTCTCAGATGTTTTAAATGAAAATGTAGAAGGTAAAAAAAACTTTAAATTTAAAATGTTTATGATCTCATAAGTATATTGACAATGTAAGTTGTTAATTGGTGGAATATGAACATATCGTGTAGTTGATGAAGAAATGCAAGAGGATGATTTTATTATATTTAATGTGGAATTAAAGAATTCACACGTGGATCAACAATGTCATGGGGCGGTAATTTTTCCAACTCAGAATTATTTATTTTACAATCAAGTACATTTTTTAAACATATCTCTTATTTTTGGCAGTACTTGCCACCAGTAATGTGGCCTATATACAAAGCATGGCGTAGAAGAACAACTGTGACATTAGTTGTTGGACAAAGGGAGTGGAACGTTGAAGTGCTACGTAAAGGAAAAACTTGCAGATTTGGAGTGGGATGGAATGATTTCACATTTGACAACACTTTTGTAGCTGGTCAGATTATTGCATTCCAATTTACGGGAAATTTTAGGTTTGAAGTCACAACTGTTGGTTTATAATATTATTCTTGCATTACGCATTGAAATGATATTTCAGCAGTACATTATGTTTATGGATAATTTACTATTAACTTTATGGTTATGTTTCTCTGGATGATTACTCAAGTACTTTTTCAGAACTATTTATATTGGCCGGAGAATATTAAGTATTTTATATTTGTGTAATGCAATATCTTATTATAAGTGAGAGTGAGAACTTATATCTTGCTTACTTATTGGTCTGTTTAAGTTTGCTCACTTTTTATAGTACTTAATATGGATATAAGATACTAATTTTGTGTTCAATGTTGTTTGCTTCGTATTGTTGGACCACTATTTGGTGTGGTTTCATATGTGTTACTTATAGTCTTACGTTTACAATGTCATGTAGAATCATCTACATTTAAAAGATTGGTGAAAAACTGAAGATTGACATATAATAGCATTAGGTAATAATTTAATAGCACACATGATATTGCTTTAGTAGTTTGTTATAGGAAATTGTTTTAAACAATAAAGTAGGAATATTTTAGAAACTGCGATTTTATTAGCGGTAATATAATTCTTGTGGTTATCCTTCAAACTTTATCACCTTTACTATCCGAATGATGCCAAATGATAACTTGTTCCTGAAGCCTGGTTTGCCAAAATTATTGAACAATATTAGTGATTATTATTCACTGATATTCAATTAGAGTAAGGAAAATAATCTTTAAACTTGAATAATTAAGCGTAATTACTTACTGATGGTTCACTATTACTGATTGGATGATGGTAGCTCTGTTGAGTAGTTTGATTTAGATTTTCCAGGTTAAATCCTTCCATTATATCTTTAGCAAGATATAAATCTTCTTGATTCAGAACATTGGCTTCAGTTATATTAATCTTTACTGTATACTCCTTCCCGAGTATTGTGTTACAGATTTGTGGCCAACTTTCCTCCTCCTTTCCCTGAACACATTTAAGAATAGAATATTTACAGCAAAGGTTGTACTGAAGGAGTAAGTTGTCATTTTTATGCTCTACCTCGTTAATTAATTCGTAGACAGACTTCCCAATATTAGTTCTCACTTCCCGATCTTCCAGCTTAATCCGAATTGAGTCAGTCTCATCTTTTCCAATTACATATATTTCAAACCTATATACATAATAATGTTACTTACTGGTGATAATAAGCATAATTATTATGTTAAAGTTAATAAATTTTGCAAACTTACTTCTTATCTGCATATGGAAGAATCCTGTTACAGAGGCTGCATTTATCTTCATTTTCAGAAAGGGTAGTTTTATGGTAACATGAAGTGCATATAGGATTGCACCAGGCTTCTATTGGCTGCACGGTAGTGATTTTGATTTGACAGACTACTTCAGTCTACAATGTTTGAGAAATCAGTTTATTAGTTAAAAACAAAATTGAAATGCATCTTTCACTGCTAAAATTGAAACCTTTTCAATGAAGTCATTCACTATTGCATACCTCGATATCAGATTCACCTAAATTCTTGAGATGTTGAACTTTATAAATCTTCCGAGACATAGTCTTTGGGGTAGAGAGATTTTGCTGTGAAATTAGTGGTTGTGATATCCTAAAGACATGACAAATTAGTTTGCATATATATAATATATTAGGTACTTCAGAAGTAATATGATGACAATCTTAATAGTAAGAACTAACTTACATTTTTCTAAGCTTTGCAACACTGTGGTGGTTGTAGTTGATGTAGAAGGTTGTTGCTCCAACATGTGAAATGATCACATCATCTATCAGTCCAAAAATTAGATTATTTGTATCATATAACTATATTATTTTTGCAACTTATTATGATGAAGTAATATACCTTGCCATTTGGTAATCCGGGCACTGCCAATAATAGGAATTATTGGATGCTCAAAATCTCCTTGAAGAACATCAGCAAAAGACTCAGCAAATTCGTCCCAAAAAGTCACTTGAACACTTGTGCTAAATTATCAGTAAATTTCCAAAATTAGTACTCAGGTTATTAGTATTGGTTTGACAGATTATACGTGTATTTGAAAGAAAGTCACTAACCTCCCATCTGTTATTTTGAATTTTATCTGTGATTGTACTTGTCCATTTCTGTTTTTCACTCTTCCAATAGGTTCGTAATTTTCCATTACTCCTATTACATCTAAAAATTTGGACATTATGTATTAGTAACGTGTATAAAAATAAAAGACAAACTACTCAATAGACATAGAAAATAAAATACAAATACCAGTTAGATTGGTATTCTGGTTTGCAAGCGGTTTAAGGTCAGCAAGATCATAGAAATCAAACCATGCATGTTCAATACTAACTGCATTCTCTTCCACTGGCTTTATGACAGTGTCTTCGCCAAAAACAATTTGAAAGCTTTTTCGGATACATCTGAATTTGTCTTCCATCTTATAGTCTTTCACAGTGAAATTTTGTATGTAATAGATTTTTCCCACTTCAACAACCTTTTCAATTTCTTCAGCGAAACTGCCAGGTACAAAGGCATGTATTCTGCCATGCTATATATTACAACATAAATTAGTGTGTGTATTAGAAGATATATTAGAAAATGTGAGTCAATTACAATTTGCAATACTTAGAAATTTTTACATACTTGACTATCCAAGAGTAAGAGATTGAAAGCTTTGAAAGCCTCGCCAGTTCTAGTGAATCCTCTCCACAAATTGAGGACCCTTGCTTGCACTTTCCAGTCATACTTGCCCTTCTTTAGGTGTTTGAAATAATCAAACTTTTTGCTGGCCATGATAGCTTTGGTGTGGAGTAAGGATGTTCACTTAGAGTTATATATAATTTGAGAATTGAGAAAAGGTAACATTTATAGTGGGAGAAATACTCAAATCGTTGAATATTACCTTATAAATTGCGCTTTTGATGTGTAAATTCATAAGAGAAATATTGTACAGATGTAGTAGGTGTAATTTTAGTTGAGAATTGAATAGCAAAATGTGTTCTCAGCATTTACTTTGAGAATCTTCTATAGAAGGAAATATACTTGTACTGCATAAATCTGAAAATCTTATTTCCTTAAATAAAATTCCTTTCTAAGCTCTAAAGAACAGATGACATTGATTCTGAATAGACATTATCAAAGACAAATTTTGAGTATCTTCATTGTTCAAAGAAACACAGAATAAAATATTACATATAATAAAATACTGAGAATCAAAATGAGGTGACATTGAGAATTGATTGCTCATAATCTTCCTCTTCGCCAACTGAAAGCTTAACTAACTCTGCATAAAAAGAAAATTTAGGGTGTCAATGTACTAAATCTAGGGTTATTTACTCTATAAATTGCAAATTGTATATTCTCCAGAATTGGTGATTACTTTCTCAGTCTTCACAATTTTATACTTGCCAATAGGAACATTGTCATCCATTTCATAAAGAACATGACCATTGGTTGGTCTTGCTCTTATTTTATTTGTAGACATTCCAGTAGGAGGACTGTGCTTGGAATGAGTCGTTTCATCAACATCCTAGTGAATGTTATGAAAATCAAATATATGTCAAGCAACAAAATGTAATAAAATAATGCTAACAAAAAGAAAAGACTATTCATTAAGTACTAACAATATTACCATAGTAATGGAGGTAGTCTTGGTATTGATATTTTCTTCTTCAGATGGATTGTGATTTCCCAGCATCTCAACAGGATAATTAATCTCAGTTGCAGTGTAAATGTTGCATGATTTGTTTATATTTTTTTCTCAATCTTCAAAGTGATAAGATACTCCTTCTTCTCAAAAGCTAGCAGTGATGGTGGGAAAGGTATATCAGCTCCTACCTAAGTTAAAAGGAAACACAATAAGTAAATTATGTCTCATTTGTGCTCTAAATTCTATAGAAAATATAGTTCTTAAGTTTAAAAACATACTTCATTGTCATCATACTCAATATCAAAGACATCTTTTCCAGTAATGCGTTGTACTTCTTCATCAGGAAAGGCAATTGCAATAATACCAGTTTCATCATTACAAACAGTAGTCACTTTAAATCTATGAAGATAAAAGATATATAAGTAACATTAACCTATATTATTGTGATTATAACTTTCCAACAACAGTAAAACATAAATGGTTTCAAATGCAATTTGAAGTACTTTTAAATTGTTGATGTTTGCCATACCTTTTATCAGGATATGGTATGTTTCTTTTACATGTCTCACATCTATACCTCCCTTCAACAATGTTGACCTCTGTCTGACAATTGCTACAGACATTATCATACCAAGAAGTCTTCTGATCAACTTTCTTTACAGTCATCTGGCATCTCACCTTCCTCTACATGTCATTATTAAAATTCAAATCAAATATAGTTACAGTAGTTAAAAATGATCTATCTAATACATGGTCACGTATGTATAAGAAATTTATCCACACCTTAACATAGTCGTGGGTAAGTTTCTTGATCTCTGCGATAGTTTTAATTTCTGGAGTTTCGTCAACTTCTACCTCCATCTCATTGACAATATTCATAGTTGATGAACATTCTAAGAATCTAGATAAAAAAAGTATGAGATAAATATTATCATCCACTAAACTATTGTAATTCTAACTACAAAAAACAAAATATATCAACTTTAGGATTTCAGATTTCATAAGAGAAATATTTGTATACTATTAGTGTCATACCTATCCTTAAGAATTTTGACACTATAGTGGTTGCTGTTAAGGTAAAATCTAGTTGCTGGTTTGTTGTTCAAACATGTTGATCCTGCACAAAATAACAATTTTCAAAAAATGAAAACCAAGAGATTTGATAATCTAACTGTATAGCTGTGGATAAGCAATGCCTAAACCAGGTTAAAAAAAGCTGTAAACCATAGTTGTAAGGTGTTAATGTCCTAGTACCATCATGGTAATTTACTTTCGCACTTGCAATAATAATTACAATTGGTTCTACATTCAACAGTAGCAAGGCTTTTTCCAACTCAAGAGCCAGTTCATTGAAGAAAGTGACATTCACAGCATGCCTGTTAAGGGTATGTAAACATTCATGTCATATTACAATGGTGTAAAAACTTCTAACAAATAAGATAAACTTCATAACAGGTACAAATATAAGTCTTGCTTTTACCTGCCATCAGTTATTTTAAATTTTATGTGTGATTTGCTTACGTCCTCCTTGTTGTGGTATAAATTAACATTACTGTCTTGTATTATGCCAACAACATCTGCTTGGAGTAATTTTTATACCAAAGAACACGAAATATTAGAATAATCATTACAGTAAATTCAGTAAACTAAACATTCTCCATTAAAGAAAGTACTACATTTACCAATTAAGAAGCGAGTATCACTTAAGAAACGGTCCACTTCATGTAAATGAAACAAATCAACAGCAAAGTTTGGTATATTAGTGATATTCTCCTCTTTTGTTACCACTTTTGTATGGTTGGCAAAATAAATATGCTTCTCAAATCTCACAGCTCTACTTGTTTCATCTCCACCATAAGTTCTAACATGAAAATTGGAAATGCTGTATATCTTTCCTTCTTTCAGGTCTCCAGAAAACAAATCATAAATTTTGGCACTCACAAAAGCATGAATTCGACAACTCTACCGTAGGCATGAAAGCATAGCATAGGGGGGTCAGAAAATTCTTAAATGACCATCAAAATGAAGTATGACATATTAAATGGTAGATCTGTTACCTCATCATCAATAAAGATGACATTTAAACCACGAAATTCTTGTGTCTGCCTATTTATCCCTTTCCAAATTGTCATAGCTCTAACACGTATTGACCATTCGGCTTTTTCAGTTTTCAGCTTATGCACCTTATCATATTTGTTAAACAACATCTTCACTTGAACCTACCAAAAACATACAAATCATGAATGTTAAGCAAGCATAATAAGAATCCATATAACACAGAAGAACTTAGAAATATAATATAGAAGAAGAGATTGTTTTCGCAACTTGGTTGTGTGGGAGGTGAGATGTGTTATGTCCAATAATTTGATAAATTGATGGACACGGGTAATATAGTTAAATTCTTGTGGTGGAAAATGATTTGCAGTATATCAACAATATAATATCAAGATAATGAAGTGTCATATGTATTCTTTATCTTTACTTTTATGATCAAAATCTTCTAACAGTGGAATGAGTCTTTTTTGATTTGTGTCTCAATATTTGGTCAAGGAGAAAACATTCTTTTCTTGTATAAGTAAAAGAAAGTGCACATGAGTGGTCATTATCAATAACAGATGCAGTATACAAAATAATTGTATATAATAAAATTGTACATCAGAAGGAGACATCAACAGCTGTTTTAGTCTTTCACCTGCGATATTCAAAACCATTGCACAGTCCTCGAGTTGCTATGACGTTAAAAGGTTACATTTATCACAAAATGCATTTGATGCGAAGAATTTCTGCATAAGAAAATTCCATTCGATGTATGTTATAATCAATTCTAGGTTTCTAACTAAATACGACTTGGCACAATGAATATTTAACGTAATTTTTAAATTTAAAAAATCTTTTTCTAATCTTAAATATGTGTAAATTATGTAACAAAAGAAATTGCGCATCAATGATTACTTACCACAAAGTACACATATTAATATTTAAAGATAACTTCATAAATTTAATATTATATGACACGATGATAAGAAATGTACTTGGTACGATGAATATTTCACGTAATCTTTAAACGTAAAAAAAAAATAAATTTAATCTGAAATATGTGTAAATTATCTAACAAAAGAAATTGTGCATCAATGATTAGTTACCACAAAGTACACATATTAATATTTAAAGATAACTTCATAAATTTAAGATTATATGACACGATGATAAGAAATGTACGTCTTCTTTCATTAAAGAAACCATACTCACAATAATATAATACTGTAACATGAAAATTATTTTCTTCTACAATATGATTAGTGACCCATGATTTGAGCGCACACTTTTTCGAAGTACATAATATATTAGAATCTAGGCGTAAAGATTATTTACACAATATGTAGCGACAATAGAACTAAGATCGTACTATTAATATTATTCGGTTTTAAAAATGTACTACCTGATCATGAGACAAACATAACATTTGCAACATTCGGTGAAACTGGATTTATAAAATATATTAATCGAAGAACATTGCAAATTATTCAATGTTATCATATAAACTTGACTTCATTTTGATTTTTTTGAAAGAAAAAAACGGTTTAAAATAGCAAAGATAAAGGTTATAAAAATAAAGAATTACTTCAAATAAATTCACCAAGCAAGTTAGAAACTTAGTTCAAAATTTGGATACATTTATATGGTCAATGAGTAGTGACCACAAAGTACACATATAAATACTAAAAATATATCTTGCCAATTCATTTTAAAGATAAATTGAATATTATATGACACGATGATCCGAAGTGTACGGCTTCCTTCGTCCAAGAAGCCATAGCTTTCAATAATATATAATACTGTAATGTGCACATTATTTGTTTCGAAACTTTTAAATGGTTAGTGATAATTGATCAAAGTG
>PHNY01278554.1:4463-15935 GCA_003724115.2 Anethum foeniculum | reverse complement strand
TATATATATATAGTTTATATAGTTAAATACAAATTTGTTACATTCATACCGGTGCCTGAAATTAAAGACCTCAGCCCAACCCTCGTTAATATAAATTTTAGATGTCCGAGTATTTGTAATTGAAACAAGGCCTGAGATAAAAAAACAATATATGTGCCATAAGTTAGACAGTATAATGTTTTAATTACATTTTCTAATTTAATATCATGAATGAATTTGCAAGGGCTTACCTTTGTGCATCATAACTTTTGCACTTGACAAAATAACTATGACCGGTGTTAGTAAAACGTCTTCATATAAAGGTGTCATAATCTCAGTTAATTCGCCCAATATATTCACTTTAACATAGTACCTTTCATATATATTAAAATATAGAATGTTAAATTTAAAATTTAAGTAATTGCATTATTAGTAGAATTGTCATATGTGTAACTTATTTATTACAGCCTGCCATGACAAAGATTGAATCTTATCAGAGGTTTGAGTCCAAATATCGTGTTCGTGTTATTCATTGGTTGGAGATCTTCAACTACTCCAATGATATCTGAAAAATGACATGTTTAAACATAAAATATAAAGTGATTGATATGATTTCTGTATAAGATAACTGCCGAGAAATAAAATGATACCTATAGCGAATGTCTGATCAAAAGCATAAGTTTCAGGTTTTTTGGATAAATCAGGCACTTGCACAAAATCAAAATTATGTGTTGGTAAGTTGTCCAGTTCGTTATTTTTCATGAATTAAATGGACGATAGTTGATTTTGAGAATAAGATTTCTAAAGCAGAACGAACATGTCTGAAATTTTCAGTAGCACGCGTAGTTATGAAATTAGATATTTAATACATTTGTCCCTCAACAATAGTAATTCCGAGAGCATTCCATATGTTTGCCCTATCAAAAGCATGGATACGATTACGCTGAAAAACCGGGAAAAAATGTTGTTAGGAATGTCTACTTAACAATAAGGAGATTTATAAATTAATTTTAAAATATTCATGTGACACGATTTACCTGATCGTCCAAAAGAATCAGATTATAACCAATGAAAACTCCTATATTGTTCGAAGGCCACAAAGTTATAACACGGACTCGTACTCTCTAGTTGGTGTTGCACATATCAAGTGAAGAAAACAAATAAAAAGTATCCGGCTCTGTAATGAAATTATTTTATCAACAATATTAACAGTTAATCCAATAGATATGACAATAATCATAACGGTGCAAGAACTAACATTAACTTAAAGCCGATTACTAAGAATCGGTTAGACAACGTATGCTTAAAAGCTCTGAGTTATAATATATGAAGAGGTCTTACACCTTGGTTATTTAAACAGAAAAAGGCTACAATTAATAAATTGGTTTCGTATCTAAAAATATAATGCTAAGATATGAAAAGGTATTTATTAATTTGTTATCTTTCGGAAAAAAAGGTAGGATAAAGTTGTCAATTTTCTCTTGATTTCAGAAATAAAGCATCAAGTTGTTATTATTATAGTAATAGAATTTGAAATTTACGTCAAGCAATGTCCAAGATACTATTTGCTAAAATATCCAAAAACAGCTAAGGAATGAAGTGTAGAACATACATGAAATCTTTTCCTTTAATTTTGTATCAATTTACATAGGAATTACCAAGATACTCATAGCTAAAATATCAAAAAAAAAAAAATAGTTAAGGATTAAAGTGTATAAGAGACATGAAATCTTTTATTTATATTTTGTATCAATTTACACATCAATCACCAAGATCTAATTGCTAAATAGAAAAAAAATAGTTAAGGAATGAATTGTAGTAAGATACTAATCACCAAGATACTAATTGATTAAATAGAAAAAAAATAGTTAAGGAATGAAGTGTAGCAAGATACTACTCCCTTCGCGTCTAAATAGCTTTCCACTTTTAGCCAACCCAATTGGTGATTCTCTAAGAATAATATAGAATTTATTTAGTATATTTTAAACGGTGTTTAAATAATAAGATCAAATCTATTCTCAAAAAATTATATATGTTTTAATTTAGAAATTATACTAATTAAATCAACATTCTAGTGTAGTCGATATTACTCTCATCATAAGTTATTTTTTATAATTATTTAATTTGACAAAATTAAATCAAAATTTGGAGAATGACTATCACTAATACACTCATTACATAATTATGAAGAATATTTGGATTTTCCAGTAATTTACTTTATTATTAATTTACATATTTTTATTAAATTAAATGGATGGAAAGTATCTATATAAAGTATGAATTAAGGTATAGGATACATGTCTGGTTCTGCAGATCTCTAGGATGAGAAAAGCCAATTTGATTTTTCTTTTCTTAGTGCACACAACTTTTTATAGTTGTAAATATCAATTATATGCTTAAATTAAGAAAAGAAGATAGTAAGATTAAAAAAAATCATGTGCGTGATTTCTGATTGGTTAATTTTGAAATATTTATTTGTGATGACAGTGAAAATCAATCGAATATCACACTACAAGAAAATAGGGTCTTTTCCTACCGCGCATTTCCTACCGACACATTTCTTACCGACCTTTTCCTACCGATGTGGAAGTCAAAGGGTCTTTTCCTACCGTTTTCGAAGATGGTGGGAAATGAGAGCCATTTCCTACCGACGTCGGTAGGAAATGGCACAAGCATGGCCCACTTTGCCACATCATTCTTGCCAGCACGTCTGACAATAGAAAAATGACATCGTTTTCATCAAAGTATAACCTATCGCTCGAAGGCGGTCGTTTTATGTCAATCATTTCCTACCGCTCTCGGTTGAAAATGTATGTGCTATGTATCAGTTGCCACGTAGTCATTAAACGACACCATTTTTTGCCTATCATTTCATACCGACACCGGTAGGAAATGTAGTTGCTTCTTATCAGGTGCCACGTTGGCTACAATACGACACTATTTTCATCATACATTTCCTACCGCACGACATTTCCTACCGCCATCGTGCGGTAAGAAATGGCTGCCTACTCAGCAGAAGCTTTGACACGTTTCGCCTTGTGATTCGTTCCAAACATTATTCTACCGATTGTCGGTAGAAAAAGGCATCAACATGGTCTTCTGTTATAATTCCTACCACCTCAATACATTTCCTACCAACTGCAAACATTTCCAACCACCTATTATTTATCATTTAAATTTTAACTTTAATTGAAATTTAGGGGTTATATTAGGGTTACACATCATTTTTTAGAATAATATTTTTTTAATGATCCAACCGCATGGATGCGGACGTTACTATAAAGTAATCATATGTGCAAAAAATCATTTCATTTTAACCTCAAAAGCAATGATTTTATAATAAAAACTTACTATACAACAACTAATTAATTATTGCAAAAATAATAAAAAATATTTAAATATCATGAATATAATTTGAAATGTCATTGTTCATACTAATTATTCTAATAAACTAAAAAAAATTTGATAAACTTTTTTTTTGGAAAAATGTCCCTTTACTAGGGCTGTAATTCGGGCCGAGCGAGCTGAGTTTCGAGCCGGGCGTAATTCGAGCCGAGCCAAGCTGGCTCGTGTAACTAATCGAGCCTAAACATCTGCCCGAACTCGACTCGTTTAATTTCACGAGTCAAGTCGAGCCGGCTCGTTTAGCTAAATGAGCCGGTTTTAGCGAGTCGGGCGAGCCGGTTTTAGCGAGTCGGGCGAGCCGGCTTGTTTAATTTTACACTTAATCAAGCCTAAACCTCTACCCGAACTCGGCTCGTTTAATTTCACGAGTCAAGTCGAGCCGGCTCGTTTAATTAAATGAGATGAAACCTCTGCCCGAACTTGGCTCATTTAACTAAACGAGCCGTGTCGAGCCTGTTTAAACGAGTTCAAACCGGGCGAGCTCGCGAGCCGCCCGACTCGAATTACAGCCCTACCCTTTACAAAATTGAAAAGTAGATGTTCTGTACTTGAAGATTGAAATTTAGGGGTTAGATTAGGGTTTCATTAAATAAAGTTTTTAATTTTTTTAAAGACGATCCAACCGTACGGATGTCAACATCGTTAACAAGTTATCATGTATACAAGAAATCACAATATTTTAAACTCATTTGTGATGATTTTATAACAAGTATATATTTTTTAACAATTTAATATTTTTTACATGGTTAAGTATTTTGCAACTAACTATTTGCACAAGAAACAAAGTTAGTGCAGTGGATGTGTAATATGGGTCAGGAGGTCCTCGAACTTCGATTCTTTAGAGAATCAACCATTTTATTTTAGCAAAAATCGCCAAAATTTTGCCTAAATTTTGAAAATGGCGCCCAAACTTTTTCCGGAAAAGGTATAAACATGGTCTTCTGTTATAATTCCTACCCCCTAAATACATTTCCTACCAACTGCAGACATTTCCTACCACCTATTATTTTTCATTTAAATTTTAACTTTAATTAAAATTTAGGGGTTATATTAGTGTTACACATTATTTTTTTAATGATCCAACCATACGGATGTCGATATCACTACAAAGTTATCATATATGCAAAAATAATTTCATTTTAACCTCATTTGCAATGATTTAATAATCAAAACTTGTTTTACAACAAATAAAAAATTATTACAAAAATAAAAAATATATTTAAATATCATGAAAATAATTTGAAATGTCATTTTTCATACTAATCATCTAATAAACTAAAAAAATTGATAATTTTTTTTAAAAAAAACGTCCCTTTACGAAATCGAAAAGTAGATGTTATGTACTTGGAGATTGAAATTTAGGTGTTAGATTAGTGTTTCATCTAATAATTTTTTAAAATTTTTTTTAGACAATCCAACCGTACGGATGTCAACATCCTTAACAAATTATCATGTATACAAGAAATTACAATATTTTAAACTCATTTGTGATGATTTTATAACAAATACATACTTTTAACAATTTTAATATTTTTACATGGTAAGGTATTTTGTAAGTTAGATTATGCACAAGAAACAATTTGCTGCAATGGTTGAGTAGTGTGTACATTGTGCTGATGGTCAAGGGTTCAACTCCACACCGAAACAACCTTTTTTCAATTAAAACTCAAAAGCGGTAGGAAATAGGATAGGTTTTTATGAAAAATTGAAATCTAAACCGCCAAAACCCAATTTCAGAAATGGCTCCAAACTAAAAAATTTCCGTTTAACCTCAAAACCTACCGCAAGTCAATAGAAAATGCCTTGATTTAAAAAAAATTCAAAATTGCGCCCAAATGAAAATTCAAAATTTTCCCCAAACCTCATTTTTCAAGTTAAATATTTCAGTCTCTCTTTTCAACCTCATTTCCATTCTATCTCTCCTTATTCACATCCTTAAACCTCATTCTATTTTCCCTCATCCCTTCACTAACATTTTAGTTTTATAAACATCCCTTCATCTACTTTAATCATCTCACCTCCTTCATCTCAATTGTTTGGTACAATTCTTTTCCTCTTTTATATTTGTACTTGATTTACATATGATATATGAGTGTATGTAAGTGTTTGTGTTAGTCATATTATCAATTAGTCCATGATTTCAATTTTTTAATAATTAGTTCTTTGTTGCTAGAATTATAGATATTAGTTGTTTTTATATGCATATTAATTTTTTTAGTAATTAGTTCTTTGTTCATTGATACTAATTTTTGTTTTTTTACTTCTTAAGTAAATTGTTAGGACGAAGTGAAATAAAATCAAATGGATGAAGGTCAATGAAATGGACAAAATGATGTTGAACGATGATGAAGGATGAATTTATGTGGGGGATTCAACAATGACGACCACTTTGAGGGTGATTGATTTTTAGAGTTTCAGATAATTTTTTGGATTTGTTGTAATGGTTGTAATTGAATTACATTTGAACAAACTTTTGAACATCTATGACATATAATTTTAATACATATGATGATGATAAGATTAGTTATGTTTTGTAATGATTAATTTTTGATTTCGGTTGTATAGATGAGATTTAGATATTGATTTTGTTGTGGAATTTGTTAAACATGAAATCCAAAAAATCAATTTTTTAAAAATTAATGTACCAGTATTTCCTACCGCCTTCAAGGCATTTCCCACCGCACTTACTATTCAAAAACCCAGTAATTCCTACCGTCTTCAAGGCAATTCCTACCACATTCAAGATATTTCCTGCCGCCTTCAACGTATTTCCTACCGCATTTATATCATTTCCTACCATATTTACCATTCCGAAACCCAGGAATTCCTACAAACGGTGGTAGGAAATGGGCGGTACGAAATGAAATTTTACATAGCTTCTGTTGTAATTCCTACCAACTTCGGTAGGAAAGTACTTGAGCTCATTTCATACCGATGATCGGTAGGAAATGAGCTTGGGCCACATGTCAGCAGTGATACACGTGTCATCTGACGTGGCATCTGACTCTCCCGATGCATGTTAGCTGATGTGGCACCTAACATGGCATGTGGGTCAGTGCCATGTGGAAGTCCATGTCAGCATGTGGGACCCACGTTGACCAGCAAGTATCATTTCTTACCAAAGGTCATTTCCTACCTAGGAATTTCCTACCGACCCCTATCGGTAGGAAATGTCGCATTTCCTACCAATTTTGGGCCTTTTCCTATCCATTTATCGGTAGGAAAAGGCCATTTTTCTTGTAGTGTCACATTACATAAATTCGGATTATAACTACTTTTGGCAGGTACATGTTTGAATAAATAGTTATGTTCCTACAATTATGTCTATATACATTTTTGGTTGTTCAGTAATCTAGGATGAAAAAAGCAACTTTGATTTTTCTTTTTTTAGTGCACACAATTTTTAATAATTGTTAATATCAATTATACGCTTAAATTAAGAAAAGAATATAGTAAGATTAAATAAATCATGCGCGTGATTACTGATTGCTTTATTTTGAAATATTTATTGTGATAGGTTGAAAATCAATCAAATATCACATTACATAAGTTCGGATTATACATACTTTTGGCATGTACATGTTTGGGTAATCTGTTATGTCCTTATAATCATGTTCATTAATACATACTTTTGGCATGTATATCTTTCACATTTTCAATGCCATACCTCCTAATTGAAACTGAAATTAAATTCAAAGATTTTCAGGTCATTGTTTGTTATATATTTTTTGTACAATGTGATAAAGTCATTGAAGTGGTCTGAAAGCTGATTTTTAGTATAACTAAGAATTTTATATTTGGATTTTATTTTTAGCCTGAATATTGATTATTGTATTTTATTTTCTTTCTAGATAAAGTGCAATTAAAATGGACTTTTATCTAATGAAGACCTTTTGTGTTCCAGTTATGCCATTTCTATTTATTTCTCTTGTTTTAATAAATATAATTAATATAAATTGTATGGACACATTATAAAATTAGAAATAACAATGCTATCAAAATTTCAATGAGTATTATAAAGATGGAAACCAATGAAAATTATTACAAAGTATGCAATGTAACCAAACAGAATGGTTTTAGAAAATCCTCGGAAATAAAATTAGAAATGTTTTAATTATTTACTTTATTCTACTATTTTAAAATTATGAACTCTTTATTGGTTGAACTTCCTTGTGCACCAGGTTCTTCTAACCTTGCTGAAACAAAAATAAAGCAAACTTAGTAGAGGGAAATACCAAATGTACTTAATGAACACTATTTGATCATATATTAACTTTATGCATTTTTTCGGAGTGATCTTCATTTTCCAAAACAACATTGCCATGAAGGACTACTGGACTGGATGATGGTCTAATTCTTTTATTAGTGGACTTGACAGAATCTGGTGTCATTTTCAATGGATTAGAATGAGTCAAAAATGTTCTTTCTTTCACTGTTAATTCGTATGTAGAGCTAGACCCTTAATATTGACAGATAAATTATCATGCAGAATTACAAATTTTAAAATGTATCAATTTTTAGGAATATGAAAAAAAAAAGGATCCTTACATCCATGTAACTAGAAACAGTGATATTCTCCAAATTCGGTTTAGCAGGACAGCAAGCTCCTGCTACTTCACCACATTCAGCAACATCAGAGGCAAAGAACACGGAGTGTCCATTAATCAAATTGTTTTTGTTTAAACAAATGGTCAATGATAGTTGTTTTCCTTCCAACTCCTTCAAACACTTTGGGTACTCATTTGATGAACTATCATGACAAAGAATTCAGAATAAAAGCAGAAAATGGGTTAAAAATATTGACCAATAATATACATGATAAAGTTAATATATTACACTATACTTAACTACGTGAATGTTGTTAACATTTTTTGATGTTAACCTTCGGATCTCGCGATCAAAGAATATAACCTAAATGGTTTTAGTTCCGTACTAACATGGAACCTGCAACAGTACATGAGAAATTTTAATAAATTAAAGAATGTAGTACTACATTCTTTAAATGGTTTCTACCTTTTATCAGGATATGAGACAATTTGTTTACATTTACCAGTGCACCTATAAAACTCATCTACCACCTCTAATTCGGCAGAACAGATGTCACAGCCGTAATACCACCATTTCATAGAATCATCAATCCTTTCAATATTAGCAAAACACATTACTTCCATATGAAATGATTGTAAGTATGATCAATTATTACATAAGCACATGTGTAATTTATGTCAAAAAATATATACGTGTGAATGTTATGTTTTTAACCTCGTCCATATTTTTTGTGTGTAACTTGATGATTTTTCTCACTTTGTATGATTAAATGGTTTCTTCGTATTTAACTTTAATAAATTCATATTCAGCATGTGCGTTGCTCGGAAGTGAAAACTTCCGATTAAAATCAAGGACAGCTTCATAATCTAGATCTATATAGTATTTGAGGATCCATATGAATTAATTTGCAACATACCTTTAAAAAAAAACCAATGATCAAAAAAATGTGAGAATTGTTGTAGATATGTAGTTGATAGTATATCTTGTGCTAAATAGGAATGTAGTTGCATGTTTCTTACTGTTGAAGGTTATGACTTTGCATCTGGTAATAATTATGATTGGAGCATGATCCCGTACTTTTTCTAAATCAGCACGTAACTTATATGGTAGGATTACATAAATCATACATTTGATTTTTGATTGGTTAAATTTGAAAATGTCAAATACGGTAAGATTGTGAAATAGATGTCAGGGCGTAAATTATATTGTTTGGTTTATGCAATAATTATAACTAACACTTAATATGGTAAGATTACATAAATCATGCACTTAATTTTTGATTGGTAAAATATTAATTAAGTTAAATACGGTATGAATGATTATACCTATCATTTATCCAATTAGTTGTAGACATTAATTACACGCTTAATGTACATAAACTACGTTAATGCAATAATAGTAGCTAACAAATTAATATTAATTCGGAATAAATCGAATCTTATATTAAGTGTTATAAATCTATAATTCGAAAATAAATATGAATTCAGAATATTCTGAATACTAATATTAATTCAGAATATTGTTAATATTAATATTACGAAATTATTCAAAATCTATAATTCGGAATATTCGAATCTTTAATCAAATCGAATATTTAATCAAATTATAACGAATTATTGATTGAAATGTTATAATGAATTTATTGAAATGTTATAAATATTTAATCAAATACATGCTTAATTATAAATTTGTTAGGAAGGTAAAAAGTACAAAAAGGAAATGATTTTGAATTTGTAAGTAGTAGTCAAAAGTTAAAATAAGAAAATGATTTGAATATGGAATATGAATTAAAGATAAAATATATATACATATATTGATTGCACTGATTAATAGCTAACCCAAGCTGGTTAAAGTCATGGTTAAAATTGTTAAAAAGGAAATATTTTTGTAAATTTTGATTGGCCGAAATTAAAATCCTGGCTTCTGATTGGCTAAAAATTATAAGAAAATCCCTGATTGGCTAACTGTGTGGTAGACTGAGCTTTTATAAAGAAAAGATTTATACTGTTATCTAATGATATTCGGTCTAAGAAGTTAGCTATCAATTTAAATCTAAAGCTCTTTGCAGTTAACTATTAAATTTTAGTCCAGCATGTACTAAAATTAAAATTAACTATGTCCAGCATCTGGTAAATTAAATTTTTTTAAATGTTAGAGAAAATTGCATCCATTGAAATAATTTGTAATACATGCAGTTCAAAATGTGATGCTGAACAAATAATTACAAATAGTTCAAATGAAAAAAAAGGGCATGTATCAAGAAGATGTTCTATCGCTTCTCTTCATCTAGTATTCAGCATCTACTGTAGTTCGGCCTGTGTAGAAACGATGGACATCTTCTTAATTAATACACGCCCTTTTGCTAGAACTACTTGTAACGCTGCAAATTTCCCTTCAAATTGTGATTGGTTTAGTTATATTCAGGGCACAGAAACACATGGTTGGTCATAATATTTCCATAAGCAATGACACAAGTGCGCAGCTTTGCAACTCACTCTGCATGTCAAAATGATCATTCGTGACAAGGTCTAATGAGCAAGTCCTACAATATTCTGCTATAAGTCTTATAAATATAATAAAATATAGTTTTTAGTGATTTAAGACAAAATTTTTGTATATCAACTCCAGCAACATGCATTATAATTGTGTCTTATTATTAAAATAATATTATATTTAAATTACAATTGGAGAGAGGAAAAGATGAGAGAGAAGATATGGGTAAAAAAAGAAGGAACTAAATTTTTTATTAATAGAAATGAAATAGAACATGTCTAATTGTGCCTTAAAAATGAAACATTTGATGGATGTCCAAATATTTTAAGGTACCATTAGGATACGATTGGAACACTAATTTATATAAGATGTTTTTTTTTTTAATTCTAGTTTAGAACAAGAATTTAGAACACTCTTGAACTTGCTTTTACTACTAACTACTTTCAGAAACAAGCTCAAAAGGACCCGTTTTTAGTTTCAAATTTCTAGTACTTTGATTTTGTCTACATTACAATGTGCATGTTTGGCTGCCCTGTGCTTTCACTCAAAGTGGTTAAAAATTCATTTTCAAGTTATTATGCTTGTTTGGCAAATTAAAAAAGCCTTCTTATTTTCAGCTTTTGTGCACATAAGCAGAAAGTACGTTGCCCTTGACATTTTCATTTCATATCCAGCTTATTTCCTTTTATCTGTACATCTTTTCGCAATTGCATATACAAAGTCTTTAAAGTTTAAATTTAAGTTTCTAGGTATCTTTTATAAATTTTGTAGTTTTTGGTTCAATATAAATTTGTAACTTTTTTGTGTTTACGTTTTCTTTATGAGAGAGAGTTTGAATATCCCAAGTAAAAGCTGATGTACTAGGAAAAAACCCTAGCTACCCATGAAATGTACTAGGAAAAACCCTAGCTACCTATGAGAGTCGGCCGTCATCCTTAACTTTCCTCCATCCTTCATCGCCCCTTCCTTCCATCAAACCCACATCCGCCACACCCATTCTCTCATCCTGTTTCCTCCATTTTTGAATCTTTAATTTCTATTTATTAG
>PHNY01278445.1:526-15360 GCA_003724115.2 Anethum foeniculum | reverse complement strand
TATATATATATATATATATATATATAACTCACCAGCACCATCAAAGCATATCCACATCAAACAGACTAACACAAGAAAATATTTGAGCAATTTCTCCTGACTTTATTTATTCTTCAAATGGCCTCTACTAGTCTCTTGGTTGCATTTGCCATTATTTCAGCAATTGTCGCTCCAGCTTTGGCAACAGACTTCGTAGTCGGAGATGACAACGGTTGGACAACCAATTTCGATTACAAAACTTGGGCTGCCAGCAAGGAATTCCACGTTGGCGATAGACTCAGTATGTTAACTAACTTGAATCTGTCACATTGTTTCTAAAATATCAGTCTTAACAATCTAATGTGACACACAACTATAATTTGACGCATATAGAAGTTGGCACTCTAGTTTCCTAAATGCAAACTCACTTACACATTGAATTTCAAAAAAGCGAAAGCAAAACATGATCAGTGTAGCCTTCTTATCTAATGATGTATATTTGTGAACTTGCAGTATTCAAGTACACTGCCGGAGTTCATAATGTTCACAGAGCAGACTTGGCTTCATTCCAAGAATGTAAACAATCTTCAACAAGTGTTGCTCTCACCACGGGAAATGATGTGATTACTCTTGCAAGTGAAGGCAAAAAATGGTACTTGTGCACCAAAGCTACTCATTGTGCTACTGGAAATATGAAGCTTGCGATAACAGTGTTACCTCAAGTAGGTCCTCCTGCACCTGCACCAGCACCAGCACCAGCACCTGTTGTATCTGCAGCTTTTGGAATTAGAGCTTCTATGTACTTGGCATGTATAACTGCTGCACTTGGAACACTTACAATGTTGATAGTTTAATTTGCGATTTGCGAGAGTGTGCGCTTTACTCTACTTACTTTGAGTATTTATTCTTTTCGTATGTTTTTGATTATATTTGACAATCTCATTTACATGTCAATTCACGTAGAAAAATTGGGTCCCTTCTGTAATTTGATTTTCCTGAACTATAGCTTGTGTCCATATTTATAAGTTGATGGTATAATGAATTTACACATTGAGGTAGTTTACATATTAATGCATGTTGAATACATAGAATTTCAAAGTGTTTCGGATCTAATAATTATGCAAATTAATTTATTGTTCATTTTTCAAAGTTAATTGAACGGGATAACTTTAATCTAACACGTACACGCAAGCATCCTGTAATGAACTATACTCTATATTAAAAATGAGAGACAGATCTAACGATAAAATAGACGATAAAATAAGATAGTACTGCCTTTCGAGAGGGCAGCTCTCTCCCAGTTTAAGAAAAAAGAAAAACAGACAAGATAATACTCAACATAACCCTTCACACTCTTTCCCCTTTCCTTTTTGATTTCCTCTCTAAACCTGTTTTTCCTTTATTACCCCGTACATTCTCACGTCAATCCCTGTTTTACCATTTTAGTTTTGGATTGACCTCTTTACCCTTCTGGTGTCTTCTGGCATATGGGATCAGCGGTCCATGTATGACATTACTCGCACCCCAAAGCTTCACCTTATCCTCAAGGTGGAAAGCTGGAAATCTCGCCTGAATAGCTGCTGCATCTTCCCAGGTGGCTTCAAATAGCGGCAGGCCTTTCCATTTCAATAGGACATCTAACGCTCCTGGTAAGTCATTCTTGGGTTTTCTCACCTCCAAGAGAGTGTCAGGTTCTGTCACCAGCTCCAAATCAGAGCTCAATTGCACAGGTATAGTGGGAGAAACTGGTACAGGTCCAACAACACATTTGAGTTGTGACACATGGAACACTGAGTGGATTTTGCTTGACTCGGGTAATTTTAGTTTGTATGCGACCTGCCCTATTTTCTGAAGAACCTCAAAGGGTCCGTAAAATTTCGCAGCCAATTTCTCAAAAGGGCGTTTAGCAAGAGAATGTTGGCGATATGCCTGCAATTTTAGGTAAACCTTATCCCCAATAGAGAATTCTTCATCCCTGCATTTCTCATCAGCACTGGCTTTCATGTGTTGTTGTGCCTTTAACAAGTTCAGCTTTTACTCATCCAATATGAAGTCGCGTTCCTGCAACATAGTATCAAGGTTGTCCACTGGGGATGCCCCCTTGCCCAAACGGTGCAACAATGGAAGATCTATGCCATACAGAATTTTGAACGGAGTGAATTTGGTAGACATATGTGGAGAAGTGTTGTAAGAAAATTTTGCCCAATGCAACCACTTCGACCACGATTTTGGTTGCCCACCCGCAAAGCAACGTAAATAGGATTCTAAAGCTTTGTTCACTATTTCCGTTTGACCATCCGTTTGTGGATGGTACGATGTGCTCCGCTTGAGATCGGTCCCTTGTAATTTAAACATTTCCTTCCAGAACAGGCTGAGAAATATGAGATCTCTGTCTGAAATAATAGAGGTCGGAAACCCGTGCAAACGCACAATTTCTCAAACAAAAACCATAGCCACAGTCACTGCACTAAAAGGATGGCGGAGTGGTAATAAATGTGCGTACTTGGACAACCTGTCAACCACAACAAGCACTGTATCCACCCCATGAGACAGCGGAAGTCCCTCAATGAAGTCCATTGAGACGTCTTCCCAAACCTTAGTTGGAATAGGGATTGGCTGCAACAAACCAGAAGGAGATTGCCGGGACACTTTACTTTGCTGGCAGATATGACACTGCTGAACGTAGAGAGCTACATCTTTTCGCATACCCCTCCAGAACCAATCAGCTGCTAATCTAAGATAGGATTTCACATCACCAGCGTGTCCACCAACAGGTGAGCTATGATATAACTGGAGCAGGACAGGTACTAGAGACGAGGATCGAGGGACCACAAAACGCCCTTTGTAGAGTAATTTATTGTTGTGCAATGAGAAACCCACATGCTCTTTGGTTTGAGTTGATAAATCCTGTTTAATCTGCTGTAATAGGGTGTCTTGTTGAACCTCAGAATCTAATAATGACCAATCAATATTGACTTCAGAAATTAAAGACCCCAGTTCTACTGTTCCTACTAATTTTCGAGAGAGGGCATCAGCCACTCGATTCGAGCAACCTGGTTTGTATTGTATATCAAACGAAAAACCCAATAACTTTCCTACCCATTTTTGATAATCTGCACATATCTCTCTTTGCTGTGTAATATAGCGAAGACTTTGTTGGTCCGTGTGAACCAAAAAATGTCGTCCCAACAGATAGTAACACCACTTCTGAACAGCTAAACAAATGGCCATAAGTTCTTTTTCATAAACTGATTTTTGTTGCGCTCTCGGTCCCAAAAGCTTGCTGAAATACGCTGTTGGACGGTCGTCTTGCATAAGGACTGCCCCCACCCTAAATCCCGAGGCGTCCGTCTCTAGGACAAATTGCTTCTTTAAATTCGGCATTGCCAACACAGGGGGATTGATCATTGCCCTTTTTAACTGCTCAAAGGCTGTAGTAGCATGTGGAGTCCAGCCGAAAGAATCCTTCTTGAGTTGGTCTGTTAATGGTTGGGCAAATTGAGCATACTTCATAACATACTTCCGGTAGTAGCCGGTCAAACCAAGAAAGCCCCGCAGCTCCTTCAAATTTCGTGGACATTCCCACTCCGTTATAGCTTGCACTTTATCTATGTCCACTGCCACTCCTTGACTAAAATGATGTGCCCCAGGTAGGCTACTTCTGGGACCCCAAAAATACACTTTTTATGGTTAACAACCAAGCTGTGCTCTGCTAGAGTACCCAAGATCAGCTGCATATGACTTGTATGCTCTTTTTTGGACCAGCTATAGACGAGTATATCATCAAAAAACACGAGCACGAACCTCCGAAGAAATGGTCTAAAAACATTGTTCATGAGGGATTGAAAAGTAGACGGTGCGTTCATCAACCCAAACGGCATAACCAAAAACTCGTAATGACCATCATGAGTTCTAAAAGCGGTTTTATGGGTATCTTTAGGGCGAACTAGAATTTGATGATAACCCGCCTTTAAGTCTAACTTTGAAAAAACCCGCGCCCCATGCAATTCATCCAATAATTCATCTATAACCGGAATGGGATATTTATCCGGAATGGTCTCCTTGTTCAAAGCTCTATAGTCTACACAAAAATCCCATGAGCCATCACGCTTCTTAACCAAGAGAACCAGACTCGAGTACGGGCTCGTAGAGGGTTTGATAATCCCAGCCATTAACATTTTTTAACATTTCTTTAATCAATCTCTCAATTTCATTTTTTTTGGCATTGTGGGTATCGGTACGGGCAGACACCAACATGATTTGATCCTTCCTTCAAATTAATAGTATGTTCGTGTCCCATTGACGGAGGTAGTCCCACTGGGGCAGTAAACACAGAAGTGTACTTCTTAATGGTGGCTGCCAAAAATCCCGGAACTGTAGGTATTGTTTCTTCTAACTGTCGTTGTTGTTTGCCTGCCACCGTTTGCTTTGTATTGTATGTCTCGACCTGATTCAACTCAACACAATAATCACTGCCAGTTTTTCGTATGGCTTTAAGCATAGCTTTGAGGGAAATCTGGGAATGCACCAAAGATGGGTCCCCAACCAGCGTTACAGTTCTGCCCCCAGCTTCGTATTGCATCACTTGTGTTTTCCAATTGCTAACTACATTTCCCAACATTTCTAACCATTGAACACCTAATATCACATCCGTATTCCCCAATGTTAACGGCAAAAAATCATCCCGGACTTCCACATCCCCTTCCAGTTTCAAAGCCACACCCCTGCATAGTCCTGCACCCCGTATTGAATCCCCATTACCTAAAGCTACTCCAAACCCACCACACTCCGACAACGATATGCCTAATTCTTCGACCTTGGCCGATGAAATAAAATTGTGTGTTGCTCCGGGGTCGATCATGACCACCACCCCATGACCCTGAATCGTACCCCGTAATTTCATTGTTTTGGAGTTTGACAAACCAATAACCGAATTTAACGAGACTTCGGGATGAATATGTACCTCTGTGGTTGGGTCCTCTGTGGGAGACATTGGTGCTTCACTGCGGCTGCAATCCAGGCCATCTTCATCTTCTTCATCCATGAGCAGTACACTTAACTCACGTTTCTTGCACCTGTGGCCTACACCCCACTTTTCATCGCACTTAAAGCATAATCCCTTGGCCCGCATATCCTGTAATTCTTTGTCAGTTAAGCGTCGCATCTCACTCCCTGCTTTAGTA
This sequence comes from Anethum foeniculum, assembly GCA_003724115.2. Classification (NCBI taxonomy): domain Eukaryota; kingdom Viridiplantae; phylum Streptophyta; class Magnoliopsida; order Apiales; family Apiaceae; genus Anethum; species Anethum foeniculum. The sequence continues at coordinate 10,198 of PHNY01278445.1, read as the reverse complement.
GGCGGCATAATACCAGAATATTTGGGAGAGTTGACTGAGGCCTGTGTCTCGCCCGCTTGGGAGAATTGAGGTTGGGCTCTGTTGTTGTGGGCTGTAAACGGATGACCCCGCATGACTCGGGCCTTTGTAAGACATCAAATAGGAACCTGACTTGTATACACTAACCCCGCCTTTCTTAGGTCCAGTTACTGAGTTTCGTTCCTCCACCCTTAAGGCCAAGTCCATGGCCTGTTCGAGGCTCAGCGGGTTTAGGAGACGAATCTCGGCCCTTACTTCCTCCTTAAGACCATTCAAGAATTGGCCTAGCAGAATACTCTCTGGAACCTTGTCCAATGGAGCTGCCATCTCTATAAATTTACGACAGTAATCCGTAACAGTTGTGCATTGAGACGTCGCCAGCAACTGCTCATACCGTGAGCCACCCGAGGAAGTGCGAAATTGCCTCAGAATAAACATCTTCAAATCTTCCCAACACCGAATAGGGTGGCGCTTATGTTCCCATTGATACCACCGAAGTGCATCTCCTTCGAGTGCCACTACAACTGCTTCTAAACGCTCCTACTCAGTTAAACGGTAGAAATTGAAATACCACTCGACCCTCAGCAGCCAACCATCCAGGTCGGAGCCTTCAAACAGAGGCATATCCAGGTTCCGGTACCTCCAATACCCTGGACCCGCACCCGACCCGCCTCCCCCAAACTGCGGTCGTTCTAACGATGGGTTGCCAAACATCATCCCTATATTACCCCCTTTGTTTGGTGTAGGACAAGTGCCTCGAGCTACTGAATCACCCTGATTGACACTACCCTCGACCTGTTCTGACGGCGGAGTACGGAAAGGTTGAAAAGTAGTGAGAGTAGATCGTACCTCAGAGAGAAAATGCACCTGTTCATTCTTCATTGAAAACAACATAGCATCTTGATGTTCTCGAGAACGAGAAATTCGTCCCTCAGTTTGACCCTGAATTAACAATTCCACCAAGGAGTGTTTCATTGCTCCAACCCCTTTTTCGACCGCCTGTGCGACTAGATCTGTAATCTTAGTTTCCGAATTCGCGACGGCCTCTTCCAATTCCTCCACCCGCTGATTGACAGTAGGTGTAGCAGATGCCATAGATCGATGCTCTGATACCACTTTGTAATGAACTATACTCTAGATTAAAAATGAAAGACAGATCTAACGATAAAATAGACAATAAAATAAGATAGTACTGCCTTTCGAGAGGGCAGCTCTCTCCCAGTTTAAGAAAAAAGAAAAAAAGACAAGATAATACTCAACATAACCCTTCACACTCTTTCCCCTTTCCTTTTTGATTTCCTCTCTAAACCTATTTTTCCTTTATTACCCCGTACATTCTCACTTCAATCCCTGTTTTACCCTTTTAGTTTTGGATTGACCTCTTTGCCCTTCTGGTGTCTTCTGGCATATGTGATCAGCGGTCCATGTATAACACATCCAATTCTAAATTACAAGAAGCAAACAGTCAATATTTTAGTTACATTTAATGTCAGTCCGTTAAAGCATCTTCAGTGACATTCTTGAAAGGATACTAAATTTGTCAAAAACAATCCAAATATTATTAACTATATTAATTTTTTGACAAGCTGGCTTGACAAGTGTATTGTTTTTTTCCCAACTATCAAAAAAATTAATGTAGCTTTTTTCCTAAAAACTTGGAACTATGGGCCTGTTCGGGATTCATTTCCCCATAAACTTCCCGCTTACAAATCAAACAAATGGAGTTTATGGGCACTATTTGTCCATCCAACCTATAATTTAAATTTTAACATATATATGTTTTGAATATATTTTTAAATTTTAAAATAATGTAAAATAATGATTATCTAAAATTTGCAGAATCTGTAAGGAATTATTATTCGACGGAATTGGTTATAATGGTTGGTTATATTTTAAAAATAGTATATTATTATTTTTTCAAGTGGTTATAAATAAAATGTATTATTTGAATATGATAACAAATAAACAAGTGTATGGTGGTTGAACAAATTTAGCGAACATTATAAGCTTAGCTTAAATTTTAGCTAACAGTATGTATATTGGAGTGCAATTATTTTTTACATAATCTATATAATTGTAAATTTAGCGAACATTATAAGTTTGGCTTAAATTTTAGCTAACAGTATATATATTGGAGTGCAATTATTTTTTACATAATCTATATAATTGTATATGTGGGACGTCATCTAGATTTTTAGCTAAAGGTTTTCTCTCATCAAATTAAGATCCTCTTAGTTCTTTTAAAAAATCTCAAAAGAATACTATAATTACTTTCAATAGTCTCATGATGTTATAAGTTATTTTTAAAATATCTCAAACTATAATTCATGTACACCATTTTTATTTAACATAATGAAAAAAATATTATTTCAGTACTTATACGCGAATTATTTTTTTTGACAGTAGTACTTATTTAAATTTTTATATATTAGATTTTGGTTTTCGAATTCCTTACAGGTAAAGTATGTCAAGATGACATTTGATTCGTGTTATTTCCGGTTTTCTCCACCTTTGATAAAATTTGAGGAAAAAAAAGGAGAGTATAATTACTTTCAATTTTGTTGGTCGCTAATGAATGGATGAATACTAAACTAAACAAATAGCTTTAATTAAATTAAAGAATACACAAGAATAGACATTTAGAGGGAAGATGATGAAATAGAATTAAAGATCCTTTAGCAATTTAGACCGATTCAACAGACCAAGTCTACACATAGTCGATACCTCAATGAAGTCATTATTGTCGTCAAAGCTTAGTATCATTCCAAAATGAATATATGTATAGAAGTCCAAGTTAAAAAAAAGACTTGCAATTTTATGCATCGCAAATGGCATAAGGTGCAATGCCGACAATAGCCGGCTTACAATAGCTCACTCTATAAAATCTCTGTAAATTGTACTTACACCAGCACTATCAAAGCATATCCTATCAATTATAGGAGAGTAAATATTCTAGCTATTGCTTCCAACTTCTTCATTTATTTTCCAATGGCATCATACAATCTTTTCGTTGCTTTAGCTCTTGTTTCAGCCATTCTAGCACCAGTTTCGGCAACAGACTTTGTGGTTGGAGATGACAATGGCTGGACAACCAATTTCGATTACAAAACCTGGGCTGCGAGCAAAGAATTTAATGTTGGTGATAATCTCGGTATGTCTTGTTACTTGAAATATAAGTTGCATTAATATTATAAATCACGCGATGAATGAATTCCAAATTGTTGTATGTAATTGGTCATACTTAACACCTCGCAATATATAAAATATTAAAATGTAACCTTCCAATCAAATTTTATTTATGTGCAGTTTTCAAGTACTCTGCTGGAGTTCACAATGTTCACAGAGCAGATTTTGCTTCTTTTCAAAACTGTACACCATCTGCAACAAGCATTGCTCTCACTACCGGAAACGATGTGATTACTCTTGCAAGTGAAGGCAAGAAATGGTACTTATGCACCAAAGCTACTCACTGTGTCACCGGAAATATGAAGCTTGCAATAACAGTGTTGCCTGAGGTGCAATCTCCAGCATTGCCACCTGTTATTTCTTCAGCTAATGGATTTGGAGCATCTACATATTTGGCATGGATTATTGCAGTAGTTGGCACATTGATGATGGTAAATATGAATTGATGATTATTTAGTCGAACCATCATTTCTGTTTTTGGAGTTATTTGTTACTGTAATTAGCTATTATCACTATTGCACAGTCAGTTGATTTAATTGGTTGAAGATTTACATGCAACTTTACGACATCTTACTTGTTTTGCTTGTGAAGTTGTTCTAGTTTTCTTTTTTTGTTATGATTCTTGAATATATGTCATAAAAGATGTATATGTCTTCTGCTAGATGGAATATTGCTTTTCTGGAACAATATGACTAACCTAATGTTCTTTAAATTAGCCAATCATATAATCCCTTCTTAATTCATCAATAAGGTTGAATTCTTACCAAATAAATATATATAGCTTGAACATCAAATTTTCAATGAAAGGGCATCAGAAGCAAGTATGCAACACAAAGATATCAATTCAAAATGATAAAAGAAGATTGAATAAAACAAGATAGTTTACAGATCGAACTATCATAATATTTTTAATGTACTAAAATTTACTCTCAAGATCAAAAGAGAAAAATCTTAACCATGAATCAGTCCATCGATCAACTACTTTCAACCTACCTCGTACTATTCGTTTTCAAACTGAGTTGATAATTTGGACATGAAGTTTCCTCGGCATCTCTATCATCAAGCAAGACTAGAGTCTCAATGAATAGTCGTACACCACGGAGTATAAATCCATGGTCTCCTATGCTCCCAACGTAGGACTTAAAACATTCAGTATCAGTATTCCAGGAGACAATCCCTGAAACATTATAGTCTTCGGATTCGTGATTAGAGCTTCATAGTTCCTCCTACCGGTCACACGAATATCAAGTAAAGGATAGTTATCCATGTCAATTGTATATAACTTGTTCAGATTTTGATCATATACTTGTATCATACAACAACAACAATGAATTGAGCCCTCTGAATTATTGGATTCAAATACAAAAACAGCAAGAGAGTGTTCATCAAGAGGTGTCAAGCAAAAATGTGACAACAGCTTCTTATCCGAACAACCACATGATATTAATGTACCTCGAAACAGTCCACTTTCAATATTCAAAGAATATATCATCCAATTACCATCTATATTTGCTGTCCAGTGCAATGTTCAAGCTACATATGCCAACTCAAATTCTATATCAGTCGTACCTGTAAATCTGTAAATTCTGTTGTGTGTATAGTTGTATGTAATGTGTGAGGAAGAAGAAAGAGAGAGTGACTTTGTTGTATGTACTGACTTGATTAAAATGAAATGTACAGAGAGTGTTTAAATACAAGTCAAGGATATGGCGGGAAAAACTGTTAATCTAACTAACTCTAATATTTACATAAAGGAAAAAATATATATATACATGGAAATCTAACTAATGCCAGGTGACTGGAGGCTTGACACCTGTCAGGTGATATGTCCAACACCCCCCTCAAGTTGGAAGGGGAGGATGCCATTCCCAACTTGCCAAGAATGTTGTGATGATGAAGACCAGTTAAAGGTTTTGTAAGCATATCAGCTAGCTGGTTCGTCGTAGGTATATAGGACAAGGAAATAAGACCAGAAAGTAATTTGGTTGGAACAAAATGACAATCTAGATCAATGTGTTTTGTCCGTTCATGAAAAACGGGATTTTTGGCTATATAGATTGCAGCTTGGTTGTCATATTTAACAGGAACGGGAAGGATATCAGGAACTTCAAGTTCATGGAGAAGGCGAGACAACCATGCTAATTCTGCAGTGATCCGGAGAAGTGATCTATACTCTGCTTCTGCAGATGATAAAGAAACAGTATGTTGTTTCTTGGATTTCCAAGAAATTAGAGTGCCACCAAGAAGTACAGCATAGCCACTAATAGATTTACGAGTATGTGAACAAGTTGCCCAATCCGCATCACAGTAAGCTTCTAGAGCAAAAGAAGTAGACGAATTGAAAAATAAACCTTGAGAAGGATTAGCCTTGATATATCTAAGAACGTGTATGGCAGCTTTCCAATGTTGAACCCGAGGAGAACTCATGTATTGGCTTAAATGTTGTACAGCAAACGATAAATCAGGACGTGTATTAGTCAAAAAATTAAGTTTACCCACCAATCTACGATATGCAGAAGGATCATGATATGGAGTACCAACATCTGGTTGCAATTTGATATTCAAATCAAGAGGACAAATAACTGTAGTGGAATCATTACAAAGAAATTCAGTGAGTAATTCTGTTGCGAACTTAGTCTGTGACAGAACCATACCATGAGAAAGTTGCTGTAATTCTAAACCCAGAAAATAGCGAGGGGTGCCCAGATCTTTGATTTTGAAAGTAGAATCAAGAAATTGCTTGATGTTGGAGATTTCAGCATTGTCATTTCCAACTATTAAAATATCATCAACATAGATGGCCAGATAGATGACAGTAGTACCAGATTTCTTGTATAGCAAAGAAAAGTCATTCTGAGAAGTAGTTTACCCCATGGAAAACAAAACAGTGGTAACTTTTCAAACCAATTCTAGGATGCCTGCTTAAGGCCATATAGGGACTTAAGTAATTTGCAAACAAGGCTGGGATCTGATACATGAAGACCAGGAGGTATTTTCATAAAAAACCATCCTCATGGAGATCACCATGTAGGAACGCGTTATTGACATCTAATTGAGACATTATCCAACCTTTCTTAACAGCAACTGCAATTAAACTCTGAATGGTTGTCATTTTTACCACAGGAGAAAAAGTTTCTGTGTAGTCAATACCTACCTTTTGAGTAAACCCTTTTACAACTAAACGAGCTTTGTAACGTTCAATAGTACCATCTGAGTGATGTTTTACTTTGAAAACCCACTTACAACTGATTGATTTCTTTCCAGGAGGGAGAGGAACCAATTCCCAGGTTTTATTAGCTTCTAATGCAGAGAATTCTTTGGCAATGGCTTCTTTCCATTCTGGATACTGATTAGCTTCTTCAAAAGTGGAAGGCTCTGCAGGCGGAAGTGAAATAGAAGGAGACATAATAGAAATTTGACAGTAAACGGTCTGTAAGGGAATACTGGTGGCAGAGTTTGCACATAATGAAGTGACTGTATGATCACAAACTGCATAATTGCATTGAGAGATATATGGATGAACATAATCCTGTAAATATGAAGGTAGTTTTGACATTCTAGTTGAATGTCTAGGTAAAGGAGCAGGTAAAATAAAAAATTCAGTAGAAGGTTCAGAAACCATTGCTGGAGAATTGACTAGTGTAGAGTCTGCTGGAGAATTGACTGGTGTAAAGTCAGGTGATATGTTTGATGTAGGTGGAGTTTGAATAGGTGGGGTAGAAGGTGTAGAATGTTCTATTGTGTGATAAGTGTCTTCAGGTACATGTGAAGGTATAGGAAAATCTTGAACAGTGTGAGGTATAAAACAATGAGAATTACCTTTGACAAAAGGGAAAATTGTTTCATGAAAACGAATATCCCTTGAAAATTGTATTTGATGAGTAGAAAGATTTAAAACTTTGGATGCTTTCTTCCCAAAAGGGTACCCAAGGAAGACACAAGCTTCTGCCCTAAAAGAGAATTTGTCTCTATAAGGTTTGAGAGTTGAAACATAACAGAGACAGCCAAATGGTTTTAAGTGAGAGTAAGAAGGTTTGTTGTTGAACAGAAGTTCATAAGGAGACTTGCCTTGAAGTAATTTTGATGGATATCTATTAATGAGGTATGTTGCAGTGAGGACACAATCACCCCAGTAAGGTAAGGGAAAATTGGACTGGAATAACAAAGCTCGAGAAGTTTCATGAATGTGCTTATGTTTTCTTTCTACCACCCCGTTTTGTTGGGGTGTGTAGACACAAGAAGTTTGATGAAGGATGCCTTGAGAAGCAAGATATTCAGAAGTAGAAATAGAATAACCCAATTCTAGAGCATTGTCAGTTCTGATGCACTGAACTTGACAACGAGTTTTAACCATAGCAATAAAATGTTTGATAAAATCAAATGCACTGCTTTTATTGCATAAAAGATGTGTCCAAGTGCATCTTGTAAAGTCATCAACAATAGTGAGAAAATACTTGTATTTATTATAAGTAAGTACAGAATATGGTCCCCACAAATCAATGTGCAAGAGTTGAAATTTATGAGTTGTTTGAATAGTACTATGAGGAAAAGGTAATCTGTGCTGCCTAGCTTTAACACAGACTTCACAAGCATACAAATCAGACAAACAAGTGCTGTCAACATTACATATAGACAAAGTTTTCAATTTAGACATTGATAAATGTCCTAATCTAGAATGCCATAATAAAGCATCTTTATTACAACCATTGTTTTGAACAGCTAAACTGGAACAATCAGCAGCAATAGGAGAAGAAGAATTTGAAGAGAGAAGATAGAGATCTTTGAAATTTCTACCAAGAACCAGAGGCTTCTTCTGAGAAGAGCCCTGCAAATAACAAGTGTCATAAGTAAAAACTGACTATACAACCTAATTGTTTTGTCAGCTTAGGAATGGAAATGAGATTGTATTTGAACATAGGGACATATAAAACATCTGTTAGGACAATATTTTGTGATATAGGAATTTCACCACTTGCAAAAATTTCTAAAATGTGACCATTTGGTAAGGAAATAGTAATAGGAGTAGATAAAGTTTGTAAGGAAGAAAACATTGATTTATCAAAGCAGCGCCGCTATCAATGATCCATGATGATTTGCTTGAATCAGAGAAACAAGCTATATGAGAACTAACAGAAAAAGTACCTGCAAAATTTACAGAAGAAGGTTTCTCAGATTGCTGCACAGATTTGAGCATATTCATGAGCTGTGAACAGAGTTCAGGAGTCAATGTGGAAGAAATAGGAGAACCAACAGTTGGAGGCTTGTTATCAGGAGATTCAGTAAGCTGAGCAGATGGTGAACTTTCAACTTGAGCAGCAAATTTCTTGTTCTTAGTGAATTTGAAATCAGAGGCATGAAGCTTATAGCATTTTCAATCAAGTGTCCTGGCCTCTTACAATAGTTACAGTGGAGACTCTTTCTTGCATCACTGATTTTTGCCTTGAATTGAGGTTTTGAAGAATTAGCATTGAGAGATGCTTAATCCGAGAGAAAATGACTGGTGGAATGAATTTCCCTTTGAGTTTCCTCTTGTAATAGAAGACTGTAAACATTTCCCAAAGTAGGTAAGGGTGACTTCATTAAGATTGAACCCATCATCATGTGATAAGAATCATTTAGACCCATGAGAAACTGAATAACACGTTGATCTTGATGAAACTGAGTAGTTTTCTGAGTAGCTCCACATTTGCAGCCACAAGTGCAAAAAGGCACTAAACAAAGGGAATCAATATCATCCCACAACATTTTGATCTTAGTGAAGTAACTGGAGACACTCTGATTACCCTGAGAAATTTCTGTTAATTCTTTATGGAGTCCAAAGAGTTGAGCACCATTGGAGAAGCCATAACGTTCCTCAAGTTCTGTCCACATTTGATGAGCAGTAGATGAATATATGACACTGCGACCAATTGTTTTGGAAAGAGCTCCAAGAATCCAAGAAATAACCATATCATTGCAACGAGACCAGCTCTTATAAGAAGAAGAATCAACCTGTGGTTTTGGCATAGAACCATCCACAAAACAGAGTTTATTTCGAGCTGATAGTGCAATGGTCATGGAACGCTTCCAATTTCCAAACCCAGTCCCATAAAAAACTTCACTTACTAGCTTCATTCCGGGACTATCAGATGATTACAGATGTAAAGGATCATCAAGATGACTCGTGGATGAGTTTGTTGAGAAATTTTGACATAGATCAAAGAAGGTTTGAGTGTTTTGTGAAGTTTCAGTGTGACAAAGAGGATCAAAAGAATTATGAATTATAGTATTACGAGAAATATCACTACTTGAAGCCATTATCAACAAGAAAGTTGAGAAAATTCAAAGATGTCTATTCAAACAGTATGTGTGCAGCAGTAAGATACAATGATTTATGGTTGAATGAAGTGTTAGGAATATGTTGTAGTCTTCACGATAAGTCACCAAAACACTCTTTGTAGATTTGACACACCTTATATTTGTAGCCTC
>PHNY01278435.1:35268-52006 GCA_003724115.2 Anethum foeniculum | reverse complement strand
AAATCTTATTTTCAAAATGAAAAATAAGTTACTTATTTCCAGAAAAAGTACATATACACATACTTTTTCTGAAAATAAGTAACTTATTTTCAGAAATAAGATTTGCCAAACGGGCCCTAAGAAAGATGAATCGATTGTACCTCTAAATTTTTTTCTAAACTCAGTGTATTCAAACAAGATTGTCAGATTGTGTAAATTGTGTCAAGCTGTTCTCAAGAAAAAAAGAGAAAATTTGTGTCAAGCTTGTCGCCGCAGGCTTGATTTGTTTACTTCTTTCTTAACATATGTTGAATTATTACAGCCAGACCCCCATAATTTTGTATACGATACAACAAGTAACATAATATATACAAAAAATTACTGTTTTTATTTATATTTTAATAAACGACACAAAAGTATGAAAATATAAAATTAAAAGACCTGCCGAGATTTAGTGTCGTTTTTGTATTTACTCTTTGAATACACGACACGACATAATATATATGACAAATTAAATATATAAATAATTATTGAAAAATATAACATATAATATAACTTAATAAATATATATAAATATTTTTATAATATATTTCAAAATTTATATAATATTATGAAAATATATGAAAATGTATAGTAAATTTTAAAAATTTCGTGTAATAGTTCGTCTTGTATCGATTTGTTTCATTGTGTTTGGTGTACAATAATGATATACAAAAATTTCATGTACTTCGTATCATATCATATCGTGTTCATATAACAGTTCAGGTACACGGTTTGAAATCATGTTATTTTTATGTTTACGTATAAAATATACAAAATATAACATTACACGATACGATTCTAATTATTTGTCATGTCTGATTATATAATATATATTATGAGTAAAAAAAGTAATTTAAAACTATTTTCGAAGGTCGAGGGCAGAGACTCGCATACAAACAACTTTAATTTTAATAAAATAAAATAACTAATTAATTAAAAATTAAATTTCAAATCATTTCAAGAATACATTTATATATATTATTAACATTATAAATTTCAAGAATTATAATAATTGTAAAATGTAAATAATATTAAATTAATAAATATATGTAGAATGCACACGTGAAAAAGGTAATCTTAATAATTACTAATATAGCTTTCGATTATATTTAATGATGATGTATGAATTTTTATTATTGAATTGATTTTCGTTTTTTTAAAAAGTTGAAACTGAATTTAATTTACTTAAAATATTTAAGTATCTTAACAAATTAATAGAAACTAACAAAATTTTCATTTCCCAATCCATTATATTACATAAAAAATATTATTGAGATATGTGAGCCGAGTTTCTGCCGAGTTCAAACTATATGAATAAAGTTCAATTTCAAGCCGGTTAAAAACACAAATTCCTTGTCTAGTCCAAATTATTTACTTGCTCAAGGTAAAGTTGGAGACGAAACAAATTCATTGAATTTAGACCGAGGCAGATTAATTTGATCCCCTGTCATATTAAGTATTAACCAGCTATATGTTTGGACTCCGATTTAAATTCAAATCAGTTATAACTAATTAGAGATCATAAATAATTAATCCTTGTTGTTTGACATTTTAAAATCTGAAGGAAACGGTTATAAGTTGTAGTATCACCACAAAGTAATCAACTAACCTAGCTGAAGGTGATATTAATCCCAAATCACAATTGTCAAACTTGCTATTGCATCATCTATTCAACCCTTTCACCATCTGTTTAACATATTAAAATAACCAGGCGGGAACTTACACAAATTTAATTTCAAAATAAAGACTACACTACACAACCAAATAGAATTGCCCACATAATAATAAGAGAGCAGAGATAGGTGCCTCAAATCTGTTGCCAAATTTTTTTCCGAATGATCACATTTTAATTTGTGAACATATATATATATATATATATATATATATGCGGGTCCTATTTTATTATCAGAAAATTCATCAAAAATATAACTCACACGTAAGCATTTGACATCAGCATTTGAAAACGATTTTGAAAACGTTTAGGAAGTCTAAGATTTCTCCTAATAAAATAACGAGAATACTCCTGTATTTATCATTCTGAAAAGTGTGAACTGCTGCAACACACTAGAAGTATTAATAAAAGGTAAAGCCTCATAATTCTATTCTTACACAACACACAGTTCACAACCACTGCCCACATGCTCTTCCAGCTCTCCCCACCACTTTCTTTACATTTGAAAATCAAATCAAACCAAACCAAACCCCCCCCTTACTTATCTGTACCCTCTTGTGGGTTCTATTCCCCCTCTTGTTTTCACTGACACCTCTACAGATCTTCACACCTCCCCTTTTTTACTTTACTTATTTTAATTTAAAATTTGCTTCTTTAATGTTCTTGTTTTTATTTTAAATCTGAAAACTCCAACCCCATTGTTAAAATACATTAATCTTGGTTTCTCATTTCATCTCTGGGCTTTTCCTGCTCTTCAGTCAAAGGTATATTGATTTCATTCTTTAATGTTGTTTTTGTTTTGTTTTGTTTCTTTTCAACTGTTTTGTTTTGTTTTGTTTTTTTTTTTATTCTTTTGTATGTGTATATTTATGGTATGTATTGCTGTTTGGTTCTTTGGTATTTTTAAATTTGTTTGAATGTTGTGATGTTGATTGGGAGCTAAGATGTTGGTTTTCTGAATTGGGTATTATTAGTTCTTGAACTTTTTATCTATAAATGAATGGTTTTTTTTTTTTTTTATATGTATGAACATTTTGGTTCTTTAGTACTTTAAATGTTGGTTATGTGTGTGATCTAGATGGGGAGCTCAAATGTTGGTTTCTTGAAATGGGTGATTATTAATTCATGAAATTTATTTTTACAAATGACTGGTTTGGTGCTTTTTGATGATTAAGTTGATTTAAGTGAAATGGGTGATCAGATTTTGATACATGTCTTTGGTTTTCTTTTGGAATTTATAAGGGTTTGACTAATTTTACGAACTTTTGATCAAACCTACAGCCGTTTCCTTTATATAGGTGGTACTAAAATGTTAATTATCTGAAGATTTTCTTAAATCTATTTGTATTATGAGTTGTTTTTTTGTTGGGCTGTTGGTTAGAGAACTTATTATATAGAAGCATATATTAGGGTGGATTTGAAGCAAAGCTGAGAAAAAGATAAACCAGTTAATGTAATTGGTTGATGCATTTTTTAATTCAAGTTGTAAGTTCTCTCTTTCTGGTATATTTTAAGATATTACATGTGGCTCTCTATGTTTTGCCATTTGAATATTTCTTGTAATATTGGCAAAATTGAAATAACGTTTGCAGGTTGACATTGTGATGCACAAGTGACAATCTTAGCTAATCAATCAGATGGAAAAAAGAAGCTGGTTATGGAAGAAGAAATCTTCCGAAAAAAGTCCGGGAGATACAGACAGTTCAGGATCAATATCTTCACATTCTGAGCGATACTCTGGTGAACAGGTATGTGAATGTCACTTCAATAACCAGGATACACTGAGATATCCATTGCCAAAAATTTGTGTTAAACTACGTGTCCCGAAGAAGTACCATCAATTATATCTGTATAATGATTCTGCAAACTTACTAATGAAGTGCTCAATCAGTCATTTGGTACTTAATTTAAAGAACTGGATAATGCTCAGTCAATGTTGTAAATGAACAAACTCGATCAAGTATGGTTTCAAGACCCAGTTGGAAGTTCACTAGGATTTACCTAGGAGCCAAGTGCGTTAACAATTAATTATAAGTTATGCTGATCTTGTATCTGACCAATTTTTTTTTTTTATTTACCATATTCTTGAAACCGCCCCCTGTCATATTTTTGTTTACAGCATAAGCAGTTTTATCTCCAAGGGCTGCTGTGGGAGTGTTTTTCACTTACTATTCTACTTATAATAGAACCTTGAAAGGTTACCAAGGGGAATTTATCTAGGAATGCTCTTGTTTCAGGTGTATCAGTAATATAGTGTCACAGACTGAATTAGTGGATTCCTCATATGAACCTGTTATTTTTACCTTCATTTTTGGTTGAGCCACAATGAAAAGTCTTCTGTATGATTGATCTCTTGCTACTATCTTAAAGAAGTAATAAAAAGCTTTTCGAACTAGTTTTGCTCTATCAGGAATTCAGGATGTATCTTCAGGTAAGGTAGCCATTATGATTTTAGCAGTTTATGCATTTCAAACTATGTAAGCTGGGTGCTCATCCTTTTGAGGTGGACAACCGATTTTTCGACATGAACACAAATAGGCGGAGAAGACCCTGACTGTAATAATCTTTGAGACCTAGGTACATGATCAATAGTGAGATACTAAAAACATAGGAAATTGTCTGATTGAAATTGTATGATTAATCTCTTGCTACTATCTCAAAGAAGTCATAAAAAGCTCTTAGAACTAGTGATGCTCTAGTAGGACGTAGCTTTAGGTGAGTAGCCATTATGATTTACCAGTTTATGCATTTTAAACTATGTAAAGTGGGTGCACTTATCCTTTTAATGCATACAACTGATTTCTCAACTTGAATTACAAATAGGCAAAACAAGAACCCTAACTGTAATACTCTTTGTGACCTAGATACATGATCATTAGTGAGATGCTACTAACAAAAGAAATTGTCTCATTCCAGTGATGGGGATACTTATTTTGATATGCAACTAATAAAGACAGCGTATATGATAACTACAGATGAAACTTTAGTTTCAATAATCTAGTTCTTTAAGAAAATTGATTTGCAGTGATATTAGTAAAAGAAGAGCTATAAAAGAAGTTAATTCTAATATTCAGCACTAACAATATAGAGAAGAGCTATAAAAGAAGAAATAGAACTTAAAGACAGTTAATATGTATAATTCTAATATTCAGCACTAACAATATAGTCTATAGTGCATAGTAACCCTTAAAAGCCAAAATTATGTTATAGGTGCTTCCTGTTAACACCCTAATAATGTAATCCACATGATACTGGCCAATTTTGAGTGCTGATGCAATTGAATCTATATCTTGTATATGACTCCCTATGGCGTTGCTTGCTCGACTATTGCTTTTAACGAGGAAATCAGCACATATATGGTGGCTAAATAGCTCAAAGAAATTCAAAGTTTTTTGCCTTTGTGTTCTATTTTTACAGTTGATGTATCCTTTCCTATTCTCTTTTGTTTTGCAGGAGACACTAAAGGAATACTCCAATCTTTTTTCTCAATCACCAGAAGTCACCTCAAAAGTTTCAGTTCCAAATGGAGAAGTTAATGATGGTATTAAGATTTTAACAGAGAAACTATCGGCTGCCCTTGTAAATGTTGGTGCTAAAGAAGACTTAGTTAAGCAGCACGCTAAAGTCGCCGAAGAAGCTATTGCAGGTCAGTTTGGTATTTATGATATAAATAGCTAATAAACTTACTCTTTTGCACGGTCCTAGCCACCATTTCGTTGTTTTGGTGATTTTTTTTTACAGATATTTTAACTTGCTACTTGCAAAATGTAAGAAAAATTGTCGATCTAAACTTTTAACGTGAAACTGTGAGTTATATATGTGGTGAAGCTTTGCTTGAACCAACCATTAAACCAGTATTCTGAAACTTTATTCAGTTGATTCCTATTTACATTTATGTTGAATATACATAAATTTAGGATGGGAAAAGGCAGAGAATGAAGTTTCGATAATAAAGCAACAACTTGAGGCAGCAGTACAGCAGAACCTGGGTCTGGAAGTTAGAGTGAACCATCTTGACGGTGCTCTCAAAGAATGTGTCAGGCAGCTAAGACAAGCAAAAGAAGAACAGGAGCAGAGAATCCATGATGCTTTGACAGAAAAATCTAATGAATGGGAAAGCACAAGATATAAGCTTGAAAGTGAGCTTCTTAAGCTCCAGAACCAGGTCCAGGAAGTTGAGGATACAGATCTTGTTTGTATTGATACTGGTGTTCAGCTTAAGCTGGAGTCCTTAGAGAAGGAAAATGCAGCCCTCAAACTCGAACTTGTATATCTATCGGAGGAGTTGGAAATCAGAACCATTGAGAGGGACTTGAGCACACAGGCAGCTGAAATGGCTAGCAAGCAGCAGTTAGAGAGCATAAAGAAGGTGGCAAAGCTTGAGGCTGAGTGCCGTAGGCTGCAAGCTGGGGTACGGAAGTCATTATTGGTTAATGAGCACAAGTCCCCAGCTGCATCTTCCTTGTCTGTTGAATCTCTGGCAGATAGTCAATCAGATAATGGTGAACGGATTAAAGCTCTGGATGTTGATGAGTACAAGATAAGTGGGATTGATGCCACTGTTGGTGATAAAAGCTGCTCTGACTCTTGGGCATCAGCCTTAATTGCTGAGCTTGATCACTTCAAGGTTGAAAAGACTTCAAGTAAAAATCTTACATCCTGTTCTCTTGACATCAACATCATGGATGATTTTTTGGAAATGGAGCGACTCGCTGCACTTCCTGAGGCCGAGAGCAAAACCTGTGAGACTGAGTCAGAATCTGTTTCCTGTCAAACGAATAATACGGAGAGCTCGTTGAGGGATGAAGTAAAAACCACAAATCAACGTCTTGCTGAATTGGAAGATAACTTGCAGCAGATAGAAGCTGAGAAAGAATCCATTGCTTGTCGAGCAAATGAAACTGAGAATATGTTAAGGGTTAAACTAGACACCGTGACTCAACGCGTTGCTGTATTGGAAGATAAGCTGGAGAAGATAGAAGCTGAGAAAGCAGAACTGGCGAATGCCTTGATTGTCAGTACTGAATCTTTTGAACTTTCCAAAGCTCATCTAACAGAAACTGAAGCCAGGCTAGAACAGCTGCAGAAGGAGCTTAACGTAATGAATGAGTCAAAGGAGTTGCTTGTGATTCAACTTGTTGGTATGGAAGTGGAGATACGTACTATGACTAAGGAGGTTGATACCTTGCAGTTAGATGTTGAAAAAGAGCGCAGTTTATCAGCAGATATGGTAGTAAAGTGTCGAGAGTTGGAGGACGAGCTAACTAGAAGGACCCGGGAAGCCGAGCTTCATCAGGCAAAAAGTTCGGATGGTGACATGAAACTAAAGCAGGTAAGCACTTGCGAATGTAACAAATTCTGTAGGCATATATGAAATCTTGCTATTAAATTTAAAGCTTTTTTAGAGCATGCGATTTAATATCAGAATTTTATATATATATTAACGTCAATGTCGGGATGGGATCACGGGACAAGACGGGCTAAATTATATTACCTGATAAGTACTTGATAGAACTCTTAAAAACCTCCAAAACCCTGAATGTTATATGTCAGTTGATCCTTGTATGAATGGATATGAATAGTGTCAAATAAATCTATTGCAGGAGGACCTCGTTGTAGCAGCTGACAAACTTGCAGAGTGCCAAAAAACGATAGCATCTCTCGGGAGACAGCTGAAGTCTTTAGCAACATTAGAAGACTTCTTGACTGACACACCAAATGTACCTAGACTACGCAGAGGGGAATCTGCGGTGCCACCAGCAGTTGGAGCAGAGCCATGGAAGCTGCACTCTAATGAAACATTTCTGCCAAAGCGTGACCCCGGTTCAGAATTATCTGGAGCAATTCCGACTCCTCTAATGAATGGTAATACTAAAGAATCACCAGCATCTGCATCATCGTCAAGTTCATCGGATGCTTCACTAAACCATTCTAGTTCTGGTAAGAGTAAAAATGGTTTTGGGAAATTCTTTTCACGGAGTAAGAGCGGAGTACAACTTGAAAATTATCATCAAGGACAAAACTGAGAGAATAGTGAGTAGAACTGAAGGCATGTGATCCTGCTGACATGGGAGCCTTGTGTAGTGAATACAGGAATTGCTGATTAAATACTTTTTAGTTGGCTTAGTTCTAGTTTGTAAATTGGTGGCAATGAAGCCTCTGTTATACAAGAATGATCGTCTTACTTTTGCCTTAAATTTTTTTTATTTTTAAAATTTTTTTTCCCAAAAGCCTCTGTTGGAATCCCGTGGTTTTTTTTTTTTTTTTTCTTGCGGAGAGGATTTGTTAAGACAATTCAACCAACATGTTCTTCAGATGTCCTAATGTGGGTAAGTTGTAACATGTTAATCTTTTCAAACAGTTTTGTTTTTGCTAATTATCTTTTGTAACAGTTGCACAAGGTCAAGCCCTAATTAAGTTTTGTAGCAGTTGCACAAGGGTTAAGCCCATTGAATTTTAACCAGCTCATTAATCAAGTGGAAACTATGGTTTGCTTATTTCAGCAGAAAAAGTTGGATCACCAGTTCACTCATTAGCCTTTTGTGCTCTCCTTGCCTTTTATGCTATGGTTTTACATTTATATAATTATTATCTTTTAATGAAGATAAAAACTTAAGATTTTAGGTCCCAGGTGAAGACCATTCCATATCGTGATTATTTACCTATGCCGTATATGTTGTATGAACATAGCTTGTTGTGGATTATCCCTCCCACATAATTACTACTCAACTGTTTTCATATTTGAAATTATTTGTGTGATAATTAAAATTAAATTATTATATCCCGTAAAAAATAGTACAATACATATCTAGAGAGCTTTTTTATACTCATTTTAAAATATTGATTGGTTTCTAAATTAACAAAATGGTGGCTAAATTAACTCACTATTTTGAAAATATATGTAAAGTACGGTCACCATTCTATAATTTACGCTTTAAATGGGGAACCTATTCTAGTCCTTTAAATTTAAAATTATAATTTTAATTTAAAATTATAATTTTAAATTGACGGCATCCATTCTTTTAAAAAATTTAAGAAAAATTGATCACAATTTTTATAATTTTAATATTTGACCACTATTTTTAAAATCTACGGACACCACCATGTAATTTAGTTACAGAATAATAAAGGATATTCTCTTTAAAAAATAATTATGGAGGAACGTTAGAAAACAAACAACCAATTACAGAACTTGAACAATGCTACACGGTTACACCTATTATTGAATTTTTGATGAAACGATTTTTAGATAATCCGAATATATATATAGATAGAGGGAGACAGGTTGAGATTAGAGAAAGAAATCTAAAAAATCCGAGATGGCAAGATAATGGGACCCGGTAGACGCTGTAATAAAAGAGAAAAGATGTGGTGGTGAGTACAAGAAGACGGTCCCACGTAAGTCCAGTTGGCAATGCATGTAAGGTGTAGCTAGATTGCGGGGAATACCAGCCCCTTATCAAATGTCTATACAAACAAATACTCCTCCTACTATTATTTTACTTCCATTTATTTCTCTCCCACTAAAATTAATCTCTCTCTCTCTCTGTGGGTTAGCTTTGAAACGCCATGTGCTCCATTGCTACAGCTGCTGCTCTATCTCTTCCTATATCTTTCTCTCCATATTCCAAGTCTATTTCCAGAAGGGTATGTTCTTGACTCTCTTCTTTTGTTTTATTTACTTTTTGATGCATGCTGTGTAATTTTTCCTAGATTGATATGGTCATCATATGTTAAATTTTGTCCAAAAATTTTGAGTCCACTGTTTGAGTAAAATTGGCTATGAAGTTGATTTACTAATGACAAGTACTAAAAAACATACTAGTTCAATGGATAACATTGTACTCCTGTTAAAAAAAAAGAAAAGAAAAGTAGAATATCCTGTACTTTGTTACTAGATGGAAGATTTTTGACTTGGAAGCTATTATCTAAATATATTCTATATGCCAGGATCGTGGTAGTGAGATATCTTAGTGTTTCCAACTTAAAACAAGTGTAGAACCAAGATCAAGTTTTTACTTGTATTCTGATGACGACTACTGGTAGACCTATAACATATACCCTTAGGATGATGTGCTATAAATGCTAATCTGAGCAATCACAGAAGAAATGATCAAATATGATAAGAAATACATGCGTTGACAGGTGGGGGTGGGCAACATTTGAAGAACATTATTATGATTATGTTTAAATGGTCTGAACGCAATGAACTTGCACGGACTAATGGAGAAGAGATTAAACTAGTTCTAGTTTTATATAAAGGTTATTATCATTCACTTCCAACTCCCAAAATTTCCTCAAAAATACACACCAGCCGTAAGTGAAAAAACGTACTTCTTCACCCTTAAAATTTGGCACTTGTACATTCCGACGCTTTTTCAATTTTCTCTTTCAGTACTACCTCATACTTTGAATTTTGACCCTCAAGGTTTGCATGAAATTACTCATCAACCCTCAAAATATGGTGTACTTGTACATCCAGACCCTTATATTGAGAGCTGGTTTCGTAATCCTCCAAACATTTGGTTTTAGCTAGTTAATACCAGAATAGGAGTCATGAGTTGGATGCATAATAAATAGAAAAGAATATCTAGGAGCACCATTGCAACAATCAGTCAAGTTAATGAAGATGTTTTAAATCTTGTTATGCACTTGTCACTAATGTAACCACTTCGAAATCTTACCTCTGATAATGAAGGGATCCTATACACTGATATGTCATTACCTGTGCAAGTAGAGAAGAAAACAATATTGTAAAATAGGAAAAAATATTCTGAAAGATAACGTCAAGGGTTGGGATGTACAACGGCCAAACTTTAAGGGCGTGGAAGTATGTTTCTTTATTTTTAGAGAAATTTTGAGGGTTGAAATGTTAATATCCCTTTATATAAAGTGAAGAAGAAAGAACGATATGACTGTGAAATTAATAAAAACATTTTAAACCATTGGTACCTGAATCTCCTTATGCCTGTGATTAATCTCATGGGTAACCCCACATTATACAAGCACATAAATAATCTAAGCGTAATCCATATGAAGTAACATTTCGTAAGGATATCACTGAATTAGTGATTGCATAATCAACTTTCAACAATGTTGGGAATTGTTTGATTATATTTTCTTGTTACTGGATGAGTGATTATGCTCATTAAATTTATTTTCATAAAAAACCTTTTAACTTATATTTGAATCTGATTTTTTTTTTGCTGACTAATTGGGTGAGTGATTCAGGGTTTCAAAGCTGGATTCAGGGTGTTTGCTATATTAGGGGATGAAAACGGTCTGGTGGACAAGAAAAACCCTTGGGGTGCTATCTTTGAAGTGGAACAGCCCCGGTTTAAAGTCACTCATGTTCAAGGGAAGTTTGTGGATGTAAATGAAGCTCTAGAAGTGGCTAGATTCGACATACAGTATTGTGATTGGCGGGCTCGGCAGGATCTGCTCACAATCATGCTTCTTCATGAAAAGGTATATACAATTATATGCATTTTTGAAATTATATATTATTGTGCTGTTTCAAGTAAAAACCTGGGCATCATGTTTTAGGATTAACTTGGTAGTAATAATATATACTTCATACATAGTTGGCAAAAAATATAATTATATTGTTTTTGCAACTAGCTGCGTAATCTGTAATAAAGCTCCCACATATCTACTTTGTATATAGTAAAAAGGATCAGAATTAGATTTTTATAAATGAAGCTCCGGTTTATAAAATTTTATTTCTTCATATTTTTAGATGTTAGTTAAGGTCTTTCTCACCAAGAGTTGCGTGTAGGTTGTTGATGTATTAAACCCTCTGGCTCGAGAATACAAATCCATCGGCACCGTTAAAAAGGAACTTGCAGAGCTTCAACAAGAGCTTGCACAAGCACACAGACAGGTTTGTAAACTTATGGCTTTTTTGTACCTTCTTTTTATTCTGATTGTTAAGGGACAAGCACATTGAGCGGCGAGGAAAAGTCTCAGTTGACTCTTATATAAACTACTTTTAAATAATTTTTTAATAATGTAGGGAATTTATCATCTCTTTTCATTAATAATGGCAGGTCCATATATCCGAAGCACGGGTTGGTGCTGCTGTAGATAAGCTAGCTTACATGGAAGAATTGGTGAATGATAGGCTGTTACAGGATAGAAGTGTAACAGAAACCGACGGACTATCCCCTGCTCCCAGTACTTCTGCAGAGAATTTGGAAACTGTTAAGAAAAAGATACCCAGGAAAAGTCTGAATGTGTCTGGTCCAGTCCAACCTTACCATCCTCGCCTGAAGAACTTTTGGTATCCAGTTGCTTTCACTTCGGACCTGAAAGATGACACTATGGTGAGTCAACCTTGCTTTAACCAGAGCGTCTAAATCTGATTGTGGAGCCACAGAATTTTCCATTGCTACTTACAAAGAAGAGGTTCACAGTTCACCTATATTGAAAAAGAATAAAAACATTAAGATTAAATAGTGGTCTTCATTATCTGTTAAACCGAAAAACAGTAATATGCTCAGAACCATGATGTTCTAGCCTCGCCCAATTTAATAGTAAAATTTAGCTGATGTACACTGAGGGTAGACATTGCCTTCTAACCTTCTCATTACTCCATTCATTGATAAGAATTTTGTTGCTGCTATCAGATCCCAATTGATTGTTTTGAAGAACCTTGGGTCTTATTTCGGGGAAAAGATGGAAAACCGGGATGCATAAAGAACACCTGTGCGCATAGAGCATGTCCTCTTGATCTTGGTTCAATCAACGAGGGTAGAATCCAGTGCCCATATCATGGTAAGAGGGGCAACAAATATTGGAAATTTGTGAATATAATGGCAAACTTCACCTTTACAAATTTGGTTTAAAATAAACTTAGCAAAGATCCATATTGAGACACTAAAATTTTAAAACATTGAACAATTGGATTCCAGGATGGGAATATGCAACAGATGGCACGTGTGAGAAAATGCCATCCACGAAGTTTGTTAACGTGAAGTTAAAAGCATTGCCATGCTTTGAGCAAGAAGGAATGATATGGATTTGGCCCGGCAGTGACCCTCCTGCAGCCACTATTCCCTCATTGCAACCTCCTGCTGGTTTTAAGATACATGCTGAGGTTAGTTTACATGATATTTTGCAAAAAGAAGTATACGTAGTGCATGCCTAAATAGTCTGCAGGAAAACTATATATCTTTTTTTTTTTGAAGCAACTATATATCTTATTAATATTACTAATGTCGGCAGATTGTAATGGAACTTCCGGTGGAACATGGGCTCCTCTTAGATAACCTCCTGGATCTTGCACATGCACCGTTCACTCATACTTCAACTTTTGCCAAGGGATGGAGTGTTCCCAGGTGTGTACTACTTCCATACAAATTATTGGTACAAATATAAGCAATCAATGCAGAAACTTTTAATTGCCACACTCGTCACGCGGTTTACTTTTCCCCTTGTTTGTTTAGCTTCTGAAATCTGAAGTCTCTTTGAACATCTGACATGTAGACGATTACGAAAGAAATCACCTTAACTAGGCAATTACTAATTTAAGCATTACCAAAAGTTTTCCTAAAATAGGTTGTACTTCCCTTCTCTTTAGCCTTCACCCTGTCTATTTAAAATCTGCAACCAAATTAACAAAAACAACTTATGTCTCAATATCTATTAATTATGATCTATCAAGTATCGATACGAGTAAAATCCCAAGATGCCGAATGTTCAAAAGTTAGTACTTACAGATGTTGCATGCTTGTTTCAGTTTGGTGAAATTCTTGACACCTGCATCAGGTCTCCAAGGATACTGGGACCCCTATCCGATAGATATGGAATTTAAGCCACCTTGTATTGTTTTATCAACGATTGGAATTTCAAAACCAGGAAAATTGGAGGGGCAGAGCACCAGCCAGTGCGCTACACATCTTCACCAACTTCACGTCTGTTTGCCATCATCTAAGAACAAGACAAGGTTATTGTACAGAATGTCTTTGGATTTTGCTCCCATACTCCAGTACGTTCCTTTCATCGATCACTTGTGGAGGCATTTTGCAGAGAAGGTAAAACTCTATCCTATCTTGTTATCTTGATAGTAGAAGCATTTGGAATAAGCTTATGACCCTGGTTTTACATAGTATGATTACTTAACAAAAAACAAGTATACAGATCAATTTAATATTTTACGTACATGTATAGAGAAGTGTGCAATGCTTGTGAGGGGTGAAAATTTATTTATATTTTGGTTAAGGTCTAACACAGAAATTTAAATGCCCTCACACACATGTCTCTACAGAGACTCTAACACTTGATTTCATGTTGCCAAGAGAAGAGGGGTATCTACTAGGCTACAATGCTAGGGATGAGGGTTGTAATTTGAGCCTGACATATTTGGTTTGAAAATTGTTCAGTTGAGTCCAACAGGATTAAATATGTCTGTTTGCCCTTAAAGCAAAGAGCCGGATTAACAAAAACCTACTGCCAAGACTAACGTTTAATTTACTACAGGTTTTGAATGAGGATTTACGGCTTGTGCTTGGGCAACAGGACAGAATGATCAAAGGGGAAAATATATGGAATATGCCAGTATCCTACGATAAGCTAGGAGTAAGATACAGATTATGGAGAGATGCTGTGGACCGAGGAGTCAAACAATTACCCTTCAGCAGTTAATCTAGAAGCTATTTTTTTCAGTTAACCTAACTCCTTTTTACTGCATTTTGCCAAACCATCATCGATCATCCCAACTGACAAAAACTTCAAGTGATCAACTACTCCTATAACAGTTTTGCACAGTGATGTTGTCCTTTGTCAAGCAAACAATACTGAAGTGCTCACCGGAGAATATTGAGGCGATTCTTAGGAGAAAACATATAGTTGATGGTCCTGCACACCAGCCAGCCTTTGTAATATATGAGAATCTGCACACTACTTTTTCTTTTTTGCGTACAGTTCACCTGACTTTTTTTTTTCTCAATCAAAAATTTTTTGCACTTGTAATTAAAGACCTGGAAATTGATTGATGGGCTTCTGGCAAGAATTGTCATTTGTATGAAATCCAATTGTTTTTGGCATTTGCTATAAGAAATCAATTAAAAGAAAATACTTGTTATTTATTAATGTATTCATAGTTGCAATCACATTGGTTTTTGGTTGGGAGAATTCAGCAGTTGATTATATAAATGTCTTGGCTCTTGCACAACAGTACTGGACAAGCAAAGCAATGACCACGCCTGTGTTCCTACTCTTTCTAAAAACATTATCAAAAGATTAAAGCGGCCAATCTCATGCACATTGTCTATACCGGGGTATCTTATTTACAGAGGATTTTCCTTTTGAAAACGTATCACCTCGCCTATAAACCTAATTTTTTTTTAAAGAAAATTGTCCTAAATACCCAAATCAATCTATCTATACTAATATATACTAAACTATAATAACTGAAATGGGGTATATTTTGGTTCAACCACTTGGTTTGGTTATCCCTGTTTTATTTAATTTATTTATCCTTATTTTATTTTTAATATCAATTAAAAAAAACTAATAAACCACCAAAATAGATACAGGTTCCAACAGTTACACGCTGACAAAACCTTTACAAACTGTTGTGCCCAACTCAAATAATACCTCTGCTTAATAAATAGCAGTCGGCCGTTGTTGGAGTACAAATCCCAATCTATTGTTCGCCTCAGAAAGTGATAACAATCTTTCTCCTTTGTTCGGTCAAGGTACTAATCCCAATCTCCCATATTAGCTTTGGTGATTTAATTGGTAATTTAACATAAAGGCTTTATGTTATATAGGCATTATGTTATATATGTGGTTTAATTTTGTGAAGTAGCATCATCTTAGTTAATTCAAGTTTTCTTTTCGTGCCAAGGCTCAAAAAGTTGGAATTGGGGGCAACTGATGCAGCCAGTAAAGAGAAGTCCTGCTCCTATACGTGGTTATAACCTAAAGTTTTCTTTAGGTTATATATGTGATTTTTCTGCTAGGCAATGTTTAGGAAATTGAAAATGTTTCCGTTCTTTCATTTAATATAATTACAATTTTGCTTTTCTTTTGCATAACATCAGTCGGGTTAGTTTTTTGCTGTGTGCAAAGAGAGTTTCCTCAGAGATTGCTTTTTGTTGATTATTTTCATATTATTGCATCTTTAAATGTCACGATCTCTTTAGTTCTAACTTTATTTTCTAATCCTTGACAGATAGTGTCCGCAAACTGTAAGTATCAAGTACTATCTAAGAAAAGACTTGTTAAGGCCGACACCATACACTGGACATCTCTTGAGTACAGTAAAAGCACTTCAGTTGCTCGGGTGACAAATGTATCATCAGCTTGAAATTTTAATTTTGATGATTCATTTTTTAGCAGTTGGAAATTCAGTTATGCATATTATTGCATTTTAATATTGTGTATATCACTCCACCTGTTCTGCAAGATGGCTGCTTTTAAGACATTACCTAAACACATGTTTGCATTCTTTTCTAATGTTTCAATTAATTAATATTTTCTAATTTCCCAACTCCTCTAATTTTTACTGGACATTGAATGTTATTCCCAATTGGGACTATTGAATCCTTAAATAAAACGTATGTCCTATTTAGGAGTGAGTAGTCATCACATCACCTCCCAATTTTTCAAATATTATTAACAGGCAGGTGTACTTTGTTATCCTATACCTGCATTTATTCATACTATATACCTTTAGGAGAAATTTGTGAGAGTCAATAGAGGTCGCTTGGTCACCGTAATGTAGTCACTTTGTTCCCAGAATATGAGAATCCAACACCAGTAGGAGAGTCCAAATATATAATGTATGTCTTTTCATTTTTAAGTTTTCCTATTCTTAGAGTTATGTGGCAAAATATGGAGAATCCTGATCTTCTTATGTCTATGGAATGAAGCCTGAGCAGAAGGGTGTCCGCGTAAAAAGTATTTTACCTACTGCCCCCTGAGCAGAAGGGTGTCCGCGTAAAAAGTATTTTACCTATTGCTCCCAAATCTCATCTTTTAAAGCAATCTGATGTTATCCTTAACTTTGATGGGGTTGATATGATGTTTTAATGTATA
>PHNY01278435.1:481-28798 GCA_003724115.2 Anethum foeniculum | reverse complement strand
GGTTGATTTTTGATAATTATAATACTATTATCTTTTTTTACTAAATAGAACTGTCTATATTATTTTTGAAAGATAAGGAAATTTGGTTTTAGAAAATTAGAAAAGATAATGTGTTTTAGTTCAAAAGGCAATTGGTTATTAATTAATAATTATAATATCATTATTCTATTTTATTAAATAGATTTGCAAATGATATTTTTAATTAATTGTAATAGGCCAAGACAAATAAACAAGGATCACGATATACAAGCTCCTTTCCGCATGTGAAGAACTTTTCCAAACTACCAAGCAACTGATACCACTGTCTATGAAAAGCCCCGCAGGTTGTATATCGTTCTACAGATAGGCGTAGAGGACAAATGAGAGCAGCTAATAAGAAACGTCAAAAAAAAAAACTTGCCACAAGTATTACATCATAATTTCCTCTCTCATTAGCTATATGGACACTTTTACCTATATGCTGTACTAACCTCCTAATGTTTTTATCTCTAATAGAAGGTCAATGCTAAGAAATTTTTTTAAACCTTCTTCCTGGCTGGATGCATGGATATCTATATCTTATGTTATTACTGCATCGGCATCACAAAAACCAGACATCAAGATCTTCAAAATAACTGCCAAATTCCAAGAAGATAGAGTCTATGCTGAGTACATGAAGAGTATCAAGTACTATATATGTCCAAAAGGCTATGAAGTCAACTAGAGTAGTGGAGGAAATTTCGAAAGTCAACTAGAGTTGTGGAGGAAATTCTGAATGCGTGCCTGTAATAATATTTGATAACTTCGTGCCACCGTTTTTGAGATTTTAATTGGGATCCTTTTTTGTTTTCTTACTAGACTAGATCTTTCAAATCTGAAGAACACTCATAAGATGATTTACCGAATCCAAAGGTTTAGAGTTAAACATGAAAGCATTTGGTAGTTAAACCAACTCCACAAAGAGTTTGATAAAGTTGTTGTAATTGGAAACTTGATTAAGATAAATGTCGAACCTTTGAGTTTTGACATAGTTGCCGGAACCATAACTCCCCGGTTTCTTTTAAAGCATGTATTTTATTCTGTGCTTATACTGTGGAAGTTTGAGACTTCCAATACTAAACTTATTAGTATATTACAGAGTGGGTTATAATCCTTGAAACCGTGATTTAATCAGAATATGATCCCTGGAACTTCTAAAGCTGACTTTGTTGTCCTTTTTTTGACTTCACCACTATAGGTTTTAAAACTGGTGCTGGCTTTGTTGTCCTTTTTTTGACTTCACCACTATAGGTTTTAAAATTGGTGTGAGCAAACCTAGATGTATGTGTTCCTTTTAAGGATGTATTAAGCATCGTGGGACTAAGACTAATGGCATTGTTTTGTCATGCAAAATACCAAAACAAATAAATGGAGCATGAGAATTTGTTTGAATTTTATACACATAAAATTACTTGAAATGAACTGATAATACATAAATGACAAAAAAAAAATTTGTAAAAAAAAAAAGAATTAAGTTTGCCCGTGCTTTGCACGGGTTATAAGCTAGTATGAATTAATGCCCCAAATTATCAATCATTATAGGCACTGTATACAACAATAGAGTTTGAAAAGATGGACTATTAAAAAGAATAAGCAAATTTTCTTTTTCTAGTTAAACACACTCCGTAAAGGAAGCGAGGGAGATACCGCTACACTAAAAAGAGTTGGGTATTATTTTTTCTTTTTCCCGGTTTAGTCTAAAAAAGTCCAGTGCATGTATGATTCGTATTTTTACACCATTTCACGCCCTTCTATCCAAGTAGCAATAAACCTTGGAAATACTAGTTAATAAAACTGGGTACAAATTTTTTTACTAAATGATATATTTAATTAAAATAGATCATATTATTCACATAAATGACACTAATTAAAGCATCTTACCTTATTTTGTAGTATTCTTTATAAACAAGAATCATGGGAAAACGGGCATTGCCCCCAAATGTCACAATACTGCCCATTATGACCCCACATAGCACAAAAAAGAAGTTGGCCCCAGATAAAGCGTTTTCAGTAGAAATGCTATTTTATGTAGCGTTTCGTTTGTTCAGTGAATAAAAAATTGCAGCTCTAATTTAAGAAAAAACCTGTTAAATAAATTAAATAAAACCTGTTGCTAAATTAAATAAATTAAAACCTGTTAGAAAACTAATTAACAAGCCAACAAACTAACAATTAAAAATAAAGACACAGAAAACAAAATAAAATTAAACAGCAAAAAATTAAAATGTTTACATTTCTAAAACAACAGTGACAAAATACATTTCGCTGCTACAATGTAGATTAATATTCTACAATTTGTAAAATATAAAAACCAAAAATATCCTTGACTCCGTCTACATATTGTCCCATCTGTAGCATCACTTCTTCGCGCACTTCTCCCCAACAGTCCCACATTTAGACGGGTGAGGCGCTCTTTTCGAACGCTGGGGCATGTACACCTGACCATAAAACCAGTCAGATATATGAGCATCACCTTGAAATTCAACAAATAAAGAACACACGTGTGACAAGACATAAACATCCATTTTCATAAAAAACTTAATGTTTGTAAAACCCTCACACCTGTGAAGACTCGGTAGACTGGGAAGAACCAACAGCAGCACCACCATCAGTAGGCGGAATAATACCAAGATCAAATGAAGGAACTGATGATATAATAGGCCGCTCATTAGGCCGAGAGCGCTGCAATGGTGGAGGATGCTTAGAAGGAGGCTCAGTAACATGATCATCAGTAGAAGGCTGTGGAGTAGGAGTCAGACCGAGATCAAAAGAAGGAATAGCTGGATCCTTCGATCTCTCAAAAATAACAACACTAGACTGCTCACTAGGAGGTTGAATAACTAAACCATCAACTGAAGGCTGGGGAGGAGGCGCCAAACCAAGATCAAATGAAGGAATAAATGGATCCCTCGATCTTTCAAGAATAACAGAAGTAGGATGCACATGACCTGATGCCTCTGGAACATCAACATGATCAGTATGAACAGGTCCATCAGCATCAACTAAAGAATCATGATCATCTCCTAGAACTGTCGCCACATGATCATCTACAACCTCATCAACTAAGGCATCTACTCGACCTCGTCGACCACCACGACCTCATCCACCACCACGTTTAGGCTGACGCCCAGGATCCTGCCCCACCACCCTCTCTCTATCTTTGCGCTCATCCACTGGTAGTTCATCAAAACTGTATAAGTTGTAATCTTGAACAAGATTACAACCAGAAGTAGCTAACTGGGAAACTTCAGGAAGAACCGACTGAGTACGATCAGCTATAGTCCTCGATAAACCACCCTGAAATGCAAAAAAACAAGATAAACACGTGTTACAAGATGTAAATAGCCATTTTTGTAAATAAATTGAACCCTAAGTCGTACCATTTACTCATTTCTAAGCCATTTTCCTAAAAAAATTAGTGTTTCTAAAACCCAAAGGGGATAATTGAACCCTAAAGGTTAAACGGTTAAAAGCTTTGCATAATCTGGTGTCCTAATTCTTAAAAAATAGGGGGCCAGCACCGATTTTTTAAAAATTATGCTATATTAGGGTTTAGGCTAGGGTTTAGGGCCTAAACGCCCTAAACCCTAAATCCTAAACCTTTAGTCCTTGTACCATTTACTCAGTTCTAAGCCATTTTCCTAAAAAAAATTAGTGTTTCTAAAACCCAAAGGGGATAATTGAACCCTAAAGGTTAAATGGTTAAAAGCTTTGCATAATCCGGCGTCCTGATTCTTAAAAAATCGGGGGCCAGCCCCGATTTTTTAAGAATCCGGCTATATTAGGATTAGGGCCCTAAACCCTGAGTCGTTGTACCATTTACTCAGTTCTAAGCCATTTTCCTAAAAAAATTAGTTTGTCTAAAACCTAAAGGGGATAATTGAACCCTCAAGGTTAAACGGTTAAAAGCTTTGCATAATCTGGCGTCCTGATTCTTAAAAAATCGGGGGCCAGCCCGGATTTTTTAATAATTGGGATATATTAGGGTTTAGGCTCTGAGGTTTAGGGCCTAAAATCCTAAACCCTAAGTTGTTGTACCATTTACTCAGTTTTAAGCCATTTTTCAAAAAAAAAATAATTAATGTTTCTAAAACCCAAAGGGGATATTTGAACCCTAAAGGTTAAACGGTTAAAAGCTTTGCATAATCCGGCGTCCTAATTCTTAAAAAATCCGGGCACCCTAAGTCATTGTACCTTTTACACATTTTGTAGAAATAAAAGAATGTGCTTTAATGAAACTAACTAAAGGGACAAAAGCACTTACAATATGATGATGAAATGCCCCCATACGAGAAATGAATCTCATAGTCCTCTGAAGATACCAGTCATGATAGTCTGGAACGGTAGCATCACCAACAATCAACTCAGCCCGGAAAATATGATCCAAACGAGTGTTCTCGATAGCAACAAATGGCTGATGCTTTTGAGTCCATCTGATCAGCTGATTACACATTTTCAATGCTTTTGTAGGTGCTTGACTATGGTTTTTGTATTGGCGGTGGATTTTATATAATGGCCCCATTATTATGTGTGTTTGTGGCTTTGCCAAGCTAATATGAATGTATTTTGCTACTTCTAAAAAAAAGAGATTAAATTCTAGCTGTAACTTTTTTCGCAATTACCCACATTTTTTATACATTTTTTCTTACATATTATCAATAATAATGTACTTTTAAAGTTTTAGAAATAGGAATTGAATTTTAATTAATTAAATGTGGTTCTTAAAAAACTTCAATATTAAAAATCAAACAAAGAGCAGAAGATATGAGAAAAATTCGCAAAACTATTTTAAATATATTAAAAAGAAAAATTTAAATCCACAAATACAATTATCAAAAGAATATGGCAAAAGAGGCAAATCTTGCACGCTCTAAAAAATATTATGCACAAAAAATTGCGTGAAAAGACAAATCTTTCAAAATAATTTTTAATATATCTTACAAATACCTATTCTAATTCGAATGGAACTTTTAATTATATGAATTTCTTTATAAATTCAAACACTTCTCCTATATAAATTCGAAAACTTATTCTACTTGCAATAAAACTTCTAATTATTTCAAACCTCGAATATGAGGGGGCGCATGGCCGTTGCGCTGTCAATGTTGAATTCCACTTCCTTGGTCATAATCTTTAAATGCATAACCCAGGGTCACTCATGGTTCCAGAAAGGAGAAAAGTGGTAGATGATTGTGACCCTTGAGGCATACTAGAGCTAAGGGCTCAACTACCATTTGAAGTTGGGGATTTGACCCTTGAACTTGAGAATTCGGTCCTTAAATATGTGAATTATATCCTTCGAATTTGGGTATCCTGAATCGTTCTTTCATGTTGAGATCGGGGATCGGTCCCTTATACTAGCGTCTGGGTCACGGGGAATCCTAATATTACGGGACCAACTTCTTGATTTTGTGATTCAAAGTAGTGGTACTTCAATGGTGGAAGCGACAACTTGAATCGTGACTAGTGAATTTTGATTGCTTCGTGTTCTCGCCATGGTTGTTGTCTTCTTCCCATAGACGGCGCAAAATGTTATGGATAAAAAACTAGGGTGAATTAAATGCTAGAGTTGGTGAGCTTCGAGATTTAATGATGGCTGCTCTTGTTGGTCGAGACTGAATCGTGTCATAACAAGATTCCTACGTACCTTGATGAGAATCAAGAATCAAGCCAAAACGTAGTTCTAGGTGAGGGCCTCGTGGCTTGTAGTACCCACACGACATTGTGACGTTTGAAGCTGTGCCCAAGAAATATATATGTGTTTGATCGTTTGTTTATATAGTCGAAATCAGTTATTACTGTTTTCTTTGCCTCTCTGCCAATTTAACGTTATTTTCATCTTTTTGCTATGATACACAGATGATGACGATGAGAAATTGTTATTTTATTCCAATAGTCACATGTGATTGATATGAGTTCTAGCTAACAAATCAGGTATACTTCTTAAACACTAAGTTTCGTATCAATTTTTATAACCTCATCCATTGCTTGAATGAATTATATAAGAATTTATTGATGTGCCCAATTTTTATTATCCAATCTACATGTTTGATTTAAGTTCCGATCTAAATTTGTTTATTTATATCATATTTTTGTAATTTTATATAAAATTTGAAATTTTGTTAAAATTCCCACTCCACAATAGTAGATTCTTGATTAAGTGGATTAATATATGTTGCTTAAGATTTTCATTAGATTAATATTGTCGTGACATGTATTTTACTTCTTTGCATCATATTTGGAATCCCCACGTGCTTATAATTTTCGTCTGCTTCCTCCATCTGCAGAATATTATAGAGATGGTGTCTTGCTTCAATGTTTCCGTTCGTGCTAAAAAATACCGAAGACTTTGATCAATTCATCATTTGACCCGAAGATAGTTCATATTTCAATAGTATCTCCAGCATTTTATAAACTTCTTCCTCCTGTGCCTTGCAGTATAGATAAGAATCATCAGCAAACAACATGTGATTGATAGCAGGAGCTTGTTTATAGACTTTAAACCCCTCAATCAACCGCTAACTTTCAAATCTATGAAGCATTCCGAGAGTCCATTCTCTTCAATTAGATAAAATAACCCTTATTTACCCAAGTAATATTAATAATATATCCTAACTACCTACAAAATTTATCAAAATTTTAAAACTCACCAAATTATCTATTTAAGATCACGCTGAATTTATACGAGCAGTCATAATTACTTATTTGAAATTTTACGGTCGTTACACAGAGTTTATGTAACACTACACCCGCCTTTCTTTCGTACAACTCATTAAAAAAAAATGTTACAATATTGTTTCAGTCAAATTTATTTCAAAACTCCTGGGCAGCGGGATAATTTTTTAAATCTTTAGTTATAATATACCAACTTAGTCTTATATTTGTATTTTTTATATCAATTTTTCACTTCTTTACGTTCTATAATTTTTACAAATATTTTAAATTTTCATAATTTTTCACGTTTTACTTTCCATGAAAGCAACTTATAAATATTTAAAAATTTGACTAGATAACATATCATTATAAACTAAAAAACATTATAATGATAACTAATTAAAAATTTATCTCATTATGAACTGGATTGAAATGTTTTCTAAAATTAATAATAGCTAATATTTGTATTAGTGCAATATAATATTATACAACAAATACTTAGATTAAAAGAAAATTATACCTCCACCATTCGAAGCGGACAAAATATTCTATCAATTAATATTGGTTCTTGGAAATTATATTTGGTCGAATAAATTTTGTTCCAAATATAAAAATTATATATTATATTTTCGTTTTAAAGAAAAAATATAAAATTAAAATTTTATATTTGAAGAAAAAGGATGTACTCATAATCACAATTGATAATATGATATATATTAATTTATAAAATAAAAAGTTAAATATCTAAATGTATACTGTACTAGTAGTAATTAGAACATACGTCCAAGGTCGCTGTTCTTATTTTTTTTCAGACAACTCTTCTCTGCGTAGCGAGCAAGCAACTCTTCTGTCTTTATAAGCAACTGTTATCTAAAAGTAAACTGCTCTGTCATCGTCGTGTCATGTAAGTGGTTGAATTTCAATACCAAGTGTTGATTTAAGGGTTCAAAGAAGATCAATTCGCGTGCGTCTGATTTGTTGGAGCTTTCAGCCGATTTGAAGATCATCAATTCGGTTTGATCTTACTTTCTTTTCCTTTTTTTCATTATCGGTTTCTTTCTTATTGTATTGTAGTTGATGATAATTGAATACGCTTGTTTTAAAGGCCTACTGAAATTCTAGGGTTTGTGATTCCTATTGTATTGTGAAAAAAAGAGAAAAAAATAATGGAAATTTATTACAAATTCCAAAGTGCGAAAGATTTTAAATCTCTGTCTATTGATTGGCATTATACAAGTGTTGCTGATTTGAAACATAACATATATTATAAAAAGTACTTGAAGGACAAGCGTGTTCACTGTAGAGATAATTTGATTGTCACCAATGCTCACACTAATGAAGAGTACCTTGATGACCAAACTTTGATTTCCAAAAATACATCTGTTATAATCCGCCGTGTTCCATTGCAGCATTGCACGCCCATTGTAATCACTCCGCTTGCGAATCCAGAAAAGCCACTATCAGACAATAAGTTGCAGGATGTTCAAGCTACCGACTCGTTGTCCGTTTACGAACTTGAATGGGATGAAAAATGGAATTATTTGTCCATGCCCGAAGTTGTACCAGTTAAGGGTGCAATTGATTAAGCCGAGGAGGACAGCAAGATTAGGGCTTTAGTTGATGCTCCTGCCTTGGACTGGCAGTGTTTTGGCGCCGGTAGAGGCTTTGGGAGTGGTATGGGTGGAAGAAGCGGCATGCGTGGTTATGGTCGAGGAGGATTGTTGGAGAGGATAACGCCCCCAGCAGGCTATATCTGTCATAGGTGCAATGTGCCTGGGCATTTCATTCACCATTGTCCCACAAATGGTGACCCTGCCTTTGAAGTTAAAAGAACAAAACTTCCAACTGGTATTCCTAAGTCTATGTTAATGGCTACCCAGGATGGCTCATATGCATTACCAAGTGGTTATTTTGCTGTCTTAAAACCAAATGAGGATGCCTTTGAGAAGGAGATTGAAGGGATGCCCTCGACTCGTTCTGTTCGTGACCTCCCTGCAGAACTTTATTGCCCTCTGTGCAGGGCAGTTATGAAAGATGCAGTTTTAGCTAGCAAGTACTGCTTCAACAGTTTTTGTGACAAGTGCATACGAGACTATATCATATCCAAGTCATTGTGTTTCTGTGGGGCCACAAAAGTACTCGCCGACGACCTTTTACCTAACAAGACACTGAGGGGTGCCATTGTTCAGTGTCTAGAGTCTAATAACAGGACACTGGTGGTGACCTCCTCTTGCAAGAGGAAGGTGAAACATGATGACGACTATCATGAAAAACGTCCTCATCAACATGGGGAGAAAGAACGTCGGGACCGCCAACGATCAAAGTCTGTTTTAGAAAGCAGACCACCAGTCCTGGATAATGCTTTAGACCTACCATCACTGCCATCCGGATTGCATACTGAGAAAACATCATCTGACCGAAAGCGCACTGCCAGTGTCTTTTCTAGCATCACATCTGCAGAGTCGTCGGCATCCTCCAAGAAAAGAAAGTATGATAGTGCTTCTCCTTCTACTGTTAATAGGTCAAGAGAAAAGACACAGGTGGGTATAGATCTCATGTCCTAATTTTAGACGTGGTCAAGAATAAAGGACTCTTTCCATCAGCACCGGGTCAAATATTTGTGCAAAGAAAGCAACTAAAGGCTATAATAGAGTCTCTTCTTCCAGCTTGCACAGAACCAGATATAAAATCTGGCGAGCCTTTTACAGCTGAAGCAATAATAGCGAATCCCCCTGCTTACAGTGAGCTTGTTGTCCCCACTAGTATCTCCTTATGCAGTAGTTAGTTCAACTTACTAATCGTAGTGGTTCTAGATACTTGAGTTTGTAATCTTCAGTTCTATTTTTTCATCAAATTATTCTCCTTCATCTTGCTAATGCTAATGCTATGCAGACTTGTAAAAACTTTATTCTATCTTTGTGTTATCACTTTTTATCTTGAGCAAGAAATATTCTAAATCTGTTTGACGTGCTTTAAATGTTTTGTACGGAGAAGAAGCACATAATTTTGGATCTTTTTAATATTGTGAATAGAATGCATATTATTTCGTGGTTAATACTTGTGGCCAAGCATAAATAATATTTTCGTGAGGTATGAATTTTATTTTCAACGAGTCTTGTATCGATATAATTTTATGTAATTAAAACTGGATGTAAATGATGTTTAGTGAAAACTAGTCTGAGACGCACCACCCTCTTGTTATATATGTTTATTATTCTCTATCTAAACTTTCCTGCTTTCTCCCTCATTCACGGTTTACCATTGTAGTCTTCTGTTATCTATTTTATCTTTCATTCTTTAATGTGTTTGTTAGAACTCTAAGAACAAACAAATTGGTGCAAGAAACAAAACGGCCTCACACTAGTTAAATCCCTCTCACTCTTTTTCCCCTCCTTCCTTCTAATCTATTTTGGTTAAGAGCCCATGCACCACAAGTTGCTATCAGAACCAAAATGGCCCTGAATTTGTTTTTTCTCTATCTGCATTCCATGTGAAGATCTTAGTCATATATCCTCATTTTCACGTACATGTAGACCACCCCAACTTCTTTCTAACGAATCTTACATTCATAATCCATCAATATATATATATGTGCGCGCGCGCGCGCTCGCGTGTAACCCTGTATATATATATATTTGCACACGTAAAGATAAAGCCTTACTGAACCATGGAAGTTGAATTATAAACACACGATGGTGTTCAATGAAAGGAGAAAAAATGTTGAAGTTGATTGTTTCTTCATCTTCTTACTTCATCTTTAAGAAGATTGTAGTTGAGCACTAGAGCTTATTAAAGAATTAATGTGAAGACGGGATGACAATATCTGCTTACATGTTCCTTAAAAATGTCTAGAATTACCTTTTCTTTACAAGCTGCACATGACTTACATAATATATGTTTTATCTTGTGGGTTAGTGTTATAATTGTGGAAGTTTATGTATTCTGTTAGAAGGATTCCTTGATCTCATTCTTAATTGTTTTTTTCGTTGTTATTTCTCTTCGTGGCTATGTAAGGAACCATAATATGTTTTTCGAGCAGATCAGTATATTAGAACAATGTACTACTATATATATTTACCATACATAAGTGAGTTCCCAATTTTTCAGATCCACAGTCATTGCTTTTAGGCTGCGTGTTAGTTAAACTGTGAAATGGGGAAGATAAATGTTTAATATGTTTGTATTTCATGCATGCATTTTTAACTGCTGTTTGGTGGACACTACGAATCATTTATAATTTGATGTTATTTAAGCGTCTTGAAGTCGGAGTTACAATCGATGTTCTCCCAGAAGTTTCTGATCAACATACATACCTCTAATATTGTGAATTGTCATTACTGGCTGACAGGACATGCACATGTTGCTGAAGCTCTCGGTATACCCCTTCACATATTCTTCACAATGCCTTGGATGTGAGTTTGAGCAAAGTTCTTGTTGCATGTATTATTTTAATATTTTTTCTCCTACTTAGACTGATATTGCTACTAATATTTGCAGCTTAATACAGACAAATTATGTCTAAGCCATGTTATAAGTGAACTTATTAATGCAGGGCACAAATTAAAAACAAGGAAATTATGTTGTAAAAACAATAAAATATAGGTTTTGGAATAAAAGCAGAAAATTTACTAGCTCCAAGGTTTAGGTAACTCAACAACAGAAGACCTACTACCCCTAGAATTCATTATCGGAGGAAAATGGGATTTTTATGGATCACAACCCACAACAAGAAAAGGATATATGCCTAAATACCTAAAAGTTAAGCAATAAGTAAAATCTTAATAACAAGGAACTATTTTAACCAATGTCTACTTTTATAGGTTAATCTACGACAAAATTAAGTGAAGGAAACAAATCCTTGTACTAGTATACTACTGTGACCCAGAATATTCCTTACTTATATAATACAATTAACATAAAAATGAATTACAAATACCTCTAACTTTAAAATAACAAATAAAATTAACAATATTATAATTTTTAGCTCTGCGTCATCTTCTAACATGAATTTCGAGTTGCCTGCTCATAATTCTACCACATGGAGCTATGTAGCATGAAAGAAGAAACTCTGATTTTTGGTTGTGCCTCTGTGAACCTTGGCAGTTACAATGACAAATTAACTCCTAGACTAATATTAGGACCATTCTGCGAGCAGGGAATATTTTTATATATAGCTCCTATAACTACAGAAAGTTACAGTAGAAAGAATTTTTTATGATTTTTATTAAATAGAGACAGTCAAAAGATTTATGTCTACGACTTCAACAGATAAGAATGCTCTCCAATCTGAAACTACAAGAATGATCTTAAGATTGAGTTGCACAACTTGCAAATATCTTTAACTACTTGTCTGTTACTGGATCTCAAAACCAGTCTGCTTCCTTCAACTATAATCTCTTACCACCCTGACAAAAATGAAGCGTTATATGCAAAAAACAGAACCCGGACATATTTTTGGTTCCAAATTGTAAGACTTTTAGCTTAGAAGCTAGCTAATTTATTAGCCATAAAAAACCGGATATTGCTATTTTCTAGATTCCTTAACTCAAAAAATTTCAGGTTCTATACAGTCCCCCTTTTCTATGTTATGTGTTGGATTAGAGATTGCAAACTGAAATGGATCACTTGGTTGAATTTAATACAGTAGTTTATCATATTTTTTTTTCTTCACCATATCATAATTTTAATTCTCACTAAATATTATTTTCCTTTGCAAACATATTGCCTCCTCACACATATTTTGTATAGGCAGGCCAACACATGAATTTCCTCATCCACTAGCACGTGTACCCCAGAGTGCTGGTTATTGGGTAAGTTAATTGCTACTCTGCCAACATCTAATATTCTATATTTAGCAATAATAACTAATTGTTTAGTTTATGTTTTTTTTTTCTGTATCCAGCTTAAATACATAGTTGTGGATTTACTGATTTGGTAGGGAATAAGAGGATATATAAATGAATTCAGGAAAAAGAAGTTGAATCTCTCTCTTATAGCATACTTCAGCACATACCATGGGTCATTATCTCATTATCCAACTGGATACATGTGGAGTCCTCATGTCGTGCCAAAACCAGTTGGTAAGGAGTCTCTATCCTATGTAACAGGTTACAATATTTTTACATAAATGGAATTGGGTTTCTGTGTTATGTTTAGAACAGGTTATTTTATTTTGACATGTGGTGAACTGACGTTTACCGAAATATGTTTTAGCTGAAAGTGGAGATATACAAAGTTACACTTACAATTTTAATCTCTGATGCTTTATACAGTTTTTTCAAGCTGATACTAAATATCCTGTAATCTAATTGTCCGAGTCCAACTCGTTGTCTGTAAGAAATACCTCACTGGTAAAAGATTTTAGTAGATGTCATGATTGATGATGTATAATATCATAATTCAAAAATGGCAGCCATAATAATCTGTAGGGCTCTGGCCATCAAAAAAGTGAAGCGTATTATCTTTTAATAGGCTTATCAGCAGTTAGCATACACCAAGAGAAAAGACACAGATGGGTATAGATCTCTGATCTCCCGGTTTATAGTGAGCATATTTGACACAGAGAAGTCAGTACTCAAATGACTGTTCCAAGAGAAATCCTCTTAAAACCGTGATTCCACAAGGTCATCCTCAAGTCTAGAAGGAAGAACAAGCTTGGGAGCTAAAGTTTTTGAGAAATCTCACTTGTCTGTTAATTTATTTCAATAATTCTTAAGATAAAGAAAAAAAAAGTAATGTACTGTCTCATAACCCTAACTACTGACTAGAGATTAAACTAAGTAAAATAAGAGCAAGTCCAATGTTATTTGGGCCCAATGTTTGGCATCACCTGAGCTTTCTTCACGTATGGCCATTAAGTCATACAAAACATGCATCACCACTAGGTACACAAGTATACTAGTCATTTAGACCTTCTAGTTACTCATTTATAACTTACAGATAGGTGCGAGGAATTTTACAGAAGTTTCTGAAGTTTTATTGTATCTGCCAATTTGGCTTCACGCATATTTGAAGTATACAAAACATACCTGGTAGGTAGTCAAGTGTTTGGAACGACTTGTCAAGGGATATTTAACTCTATTGTAAATTGATGTAAAACCATGTCTGAGTATTATAGGAGGTATCTGTTATTATCAGCTCTCTAGGTTGATGAAAAGCGTTTTTACTTTTTTTCCTACAGAGTGATTGGCCATATGAGTTATCTTTAGTGTTTTGTTATGTTTCCACGTTCCACCTGTTATAGTGGGCAAAAATGTTTGTATCAATGCTTGTAATTACCTTTTTATATTTCATTTGAAAAATCCGCTTGTCTAGAAAATGCAGGTCTATAAGTTCTTGTTACGCTCTAAAACTTAAGTTCTATGTTGAGTTACGTGGACTCTGATGGCTACTTTAAGCAGTCTCAGAAATATGCGACTTTTTTAGGAATTAGGTTCTGTGCTTCATATCTTAAAAGCATTCTGTAATGAATGGTCTCATTTGATCGATTTGCAGATTGCGGGCCCCTAGTTGATGTTGTTGGTTATTGTTTCTTAAATCTTGGATCGAAGTATAAATCTCCTGAAGACTTCAGTCAGTGGATCCAGAAAGGATCTAGACCCATATAGTAGGGTTTGGAAGCATGGTATGTACTAATGCCAAAATTTATTTACTTATAGTAATTCTTTGTGGTTGTGCATTCTAGTTATATCTGGTAACTTAGTGAGATGAACCCGTCTAGTCCTCTACGCCATACGTCCTTTTCTTGTTTGCTATGTTCTTCAGTTTAAATATTCTCTCACTGCAATAGTAGCTATATATTAGTGCATGTTAAGTATTCTTAATGTACTGCTAATAATGTATATTTATGAATCAGAATTAGCGCTCAATAGATATTGCATATAGATTCAGCTAAATGCGTAAACTTTCAATCACTTTAATTGTTCACAAAAATCTATGCTTGCCCATGTGGCATTCACGTTCATGATCGTCTGTCACCTTTGTTTCATGCTGCATATAATATGTTATCTGCCTCTCCCCAGACTGAAATGTCTATGTTGTTGCTAATGCAGCGTTATTAGTTGCAGCTAAGAGGGGAGCAGAGTTTCTAATTTCTTATTTTTTTTAAAAAAAATCCTCCTGCCCTCAATGTGTGCGTGCGTGCGTGCGTTTGTGTCCAGTGGCAGAACCAGAAAATTCAATGTTTGGGAACAATATCTTTACTACTTTATTGTTGCAGATGTCTATAAATCAACAATATATTAAAAAAAATGTACATTTATTATTTCATGAGGGCGATGGGATAGTTTTAATTTAGAGTTACAGATATCATTATCATTCATAATTAACGAGATATTGATATTTATATAAGTTTATCTATTTTGGTGTTAAACTATTCGGTTAATATGTTATAAAGTAGATTTTAAGATTTTATGTGTACATTTTATACAAAATTTGAGGCTTAATGTCTCATCAGGTAGTATTCCTTAATTAAATTGTATGAGTATATTCAAAATTTGAAGTTAATATTTTTGTTAAATACATTATAAGGCTGAGAAATTCATTAACAAATTCCCAAGTTTCAATTTGTACTTTTATGTATTTTGTGGTTCAAATTATAACTAGATAGATTCTAGATTTGGTATGTTTATTTTATGTGAAGTTTAAGCTTTATAAATAAGAATCCTAGTCGAAATATCCGAGACTCGCAACAACAGTTGTAAAGCGACCTGAAGTCAAGTTTTATTACTCTGCAATAAATAGCAGGGGCAGTTGCCCCCTCAAGCCTCCATGCGTGTGTGTGTCTCCATGCGTGTTACATTATCCTTCCTACGGTATCTTCAGAAAGTTGGTGCACAAAATATGTGCTGCAGAAGAGGTTTTTTTTTTTACATATATGCCAAGATTTCCTCTTTTGAATTAAAACGTGAGTGTTTGAGATTATTTAGTATTGTCTTAATTCTCTTAAGTATGTCTATTCTTATATTGCTTTCTGTAAGTTGTCCCTTTTAACTTTTAAGTCATGATACATGGCATTCAAATTGACAAAAAAGTTTTATAGATTAGTAGGAGTATGCTCCATTATGAAATTATTCTAGACACAATCAAGGGGACTGTTGATATGCCATGCTTAGTACATGGCTGATTTACTCACCACGTACAGATTTTAAGTATAGATAGAGTCTCTATACTACATTACAGATCACATAGTGTTTTCTTAACTGTTATATGTTGATCCATAGATTACCGAGGACAGATTTTTCTGTGGAATTTATGTTGACTAAAAATATGAATTGAAATTATTCGCCGATAGCATGTAAATCACATATTTGAACAGCTAATCAGTATAAATAATTCTTTTTTTTTTTTTTTTTTGTGAAGCCTCTTGAAGATCCCAAGAAGACTAGTGACGTAGTTCTGGAGGCATTGAAGAGCACTGGACAAAGGGGTATAATTGGCAGAGGTTGGGGAAATCTTGGTGCATATGAGTCTCTTCCCTTTGACTCTGTTGCTTTTCCTGCTTCTTCTGTTTCGAATTTCAGTGGAAAAGTAAGCCTATAAGTAGAAGCTTAGCGTTTGACTTTTCATTTATTCAATAGTCCATTGGATCTAATCCATTGGACCGGTCTATTTATACAAAGTTAACATTAGTCAAGTTGCTTCGAGACTAGTTGCCAAGGTCATAGATCACTAAATTTATTTGTTTGTGCCTGCGCAGGTATTTATCTATATATAAATATTAATGCTTGAAAGGGTTACTCCTCTTACACATACTATTAAATGTATAATACATGAATGAAGACCCAGGGTCCCAGTTTGTTGTTTATTTCTCCCCTTTTGAAATGAGTTTATTGTGTGTCAGTTGTTGATCAGGAGATCCTTGGAAGAAAATCATAGTTAATTATGAAGAACATACAAAGTAAATCTAGAACTATGTCCTCTATTGCAAGTTGTGATCTCATTTCATATTTAATATGGAAATTTCTCCTTTTCATTATTATTTCTTTTTTGTTGTTTCTATTTAATTGGGCAATACTTTCATATGCATATATCAGAAAACTCACTTAGTATTATTTCCATATACATATATTAGAAACTTACTCAATTCTCTTCTACAATTCTATATGCAGCTCCACAAACTTCAGATATTGTTTTCTTCCTGGAGGATTGCCCTCATGATCGGCTATTTCCACAATGTTCTGCTGTTGTGAGTCTTATTTTAGATTAAAAAAACTTTTTGAAAATTTTATGCCATCAGTTAGCTAGTATCAACTCATCTATGTTGACTATCCAGGTTCATCATGGTGGCGCTGGAACCACTGCTACAGGATTAAAGGCGGGGGTTCTGTAATCATGATTGTGTTTTGTAATAAAAAATATGAATTTTATAAAAATATATAATTCCTGATTGTCAAAAGATAATGGTCAAAAAGAGTAATTTGATGTCGGTATAAAAACTAAGGTGCGGCAACAGGATGATAATCATTTTTTTGCAAACCATTATTTTTTAGTACAGGTTGTTTTCTCCCTTTTTATCTTGACTCATTAATATATATATTCATTTCATGGATTGCAGTGTCCGACGACAATCGTGCCATTTTTTGGAGATCAATTTTTTTGGGGTGAGAAAATACATCAAAGAGAATACAGTGTCCGACGACTCATTGATATATATGTTTATTCTCTTTTTTTTTGTTTAAAATATTGGTAAAATAGAATTTGATGACTATTGTTGATTTACGCCAAATTTTGAAAAATG
Source organism: Anethum foeniculum (assembly GCA_003724115.2). NCBI lineage: Eukaryota > Viridiplantae > Streptophyta > Magnoliopsida > Apiales > Apiaceae > Anethum > Anethum foeniculum. The sequence continues at coordinate 11,388 of PHNY01278435.1, read as the reverse complement.
GTACTACAATTTTCGTGGTCTTGAAAAGGAATTACAGTAGTTGCTTGTATTCCAAACAAGTCAGGAATCACAGTGGTAGCTGAATGTTTTTTTCCTTTCATGTAAAATCTCTAGCAATGGAATTAGCAATGCTGATTGAGAATGAAGATGGTGTTGCATCTGCAGTTGATGCATTTCAACGACATTTACCTCCTCAGTTGCCAGTGTCAGATGATGAACTGCCTGAAACTGATGACAGTCCAAACTTGTTGTTGTAAGCTTTTATGCAGATTGGAAGAGTATGCAGCATTCCTTGCAGTTAATAGTTTTTCGCTGCGATGTGTGTGCACTGTATATAAGATTTAGTTAAAAGTATGTGTTTCCTAGCATTTTTTCATATAATTCATGCGTGTTTGCAATAGTAGCTAAGAGAGAATATAATGAATATAAAGGAAATTTCATAAGTATAGGGTTGTCCTTAGATAGTACGCAAACCAGAGTGTACTCTATTCATTATAGACGTAGCAGTTGAATAATGATGTATAATTAGTTATTCCATGAGATGAGTTTATACAATTGAATTGGTTTTAATTTATTTTAATATCTGATCATTGCAGTGATTTCTTTTTCAAGAATCATTTGGTGGACGACTGATATTTAGATGTCTATAAATTGAAATTTGACACGACAATTGTCTTTGCATATTGCAGAAATCATCAAATTTGACTGCTGTACAGTTGACAATTGACTTGAAACCTAATCTTCCGAGTAAGGTTCCCACCTCCGGAACCCAAAATACACACAAATATATAGGCTGAATCACGGCCAGCAGCACACAGCCATTCACACACACAGTGAGGATGCAAAAGTAGTAATAAAAATATTAAGATAGAACTTTGAATTATTTTACTGAAGCATCAGAATGTATAAGAGATAATTGATGTAAAAAATATATCCTTTTAACTTCAGGAGAAGCTGCTAGGATTACGCAAGGCAAAGGAAGGGTTTTTGCATTGCAGGATGAACCAGACGTCCCACGTGTATGGTTTCTGTCTGAAGGACTTTGGTTTAATTTCAATGCCAAACGTTTATAATCACCAGATCATTGAGAGCAACCAGTTAGTTATACTTGCTACTGATGGGTTAATTTTTCTTCTTACATATGTTTGTCATAATGTAATTACAAGAAACTATTTCATCGGTTTAAATTTTTCTGCCAGTCTGATGCTTAAATGTGTAGCCTACATTTTACTATGTTTGCAATCTCTTTGCTGGATGTATGCAAGTTTCTCAATTAAAACTTGGTGTATCACTGGTAGTGTGGGTGAGGTGGACAGCCAGTTTATTGTGTATATTTTGTTAAATAGCTACTCAACAATTTTGGCGCAGGTATGGGATGTCATTTCTAACAAAGAAGCTGTGGATATTGTGGCCTCAGCTCCTGGTGGTACAGCAGCCAGAGCCAAGAGCATGGAGACTCAAATATCCTACATCAAAGAATGATGACTGAGCTGTTGTTTGCCTATATCTGGAACATGAATGTACAACTGATGTAGCTAAAGCACAGAGCAGTGTGACTGATACTCTAAAAGAAGAAGTATCAATAATAGTAAACAATAAGAATGCAGATATAGGCAGTATTTCACCTTCTCATTCAATTACGCCTGAACATTCTGGTACGGTTAGATGCCCTGAAGAGATTGTACCTGTAGTAAAATCAGCAGAAAAAAGGAACTCTGAGAAAAGCACAGGACAATCTAAGAGGAGTCTAGCTGACTGCATTTCAACTGCAGAAGAGGAGGAATGGTCAGCCCTCGAAGGTATTACAAGGGTCAATAGCCTGCTGAGTCTCCCAAGATTTCTGTCTGCTGACAAAGGATCACTAGTTGGAGGAAAGTGATGTGGAAGAGTTAATAGGAGTGTATGTCTGTCTAATTAAGGACAGTTACAAAGCCACACAGAATTGCTTTTAATACTATTATTTTAGTAAATTACTTCGAAGAACTGAATTAATGTAACCATACGTTAAGATTTAGTATTGTAAGCATTTGAATTAGATACAGAATTAGGAGTATCCAACTGAGAGTTTCCCAGCTCTTCTCTGTCCCCTATGTTTTTGGTGATTTTTAATTCCCTATGTTTTTGGTGATTTTTCGATTGAAAGAGATAACTATTATTCTTCACTTCCCAATTAAATTAGGGCATTGGCCCCAAATGACACAATCTTGCCCGTTATGGCCCGAGATAGCACGGAAAAAGAAGTTGGCCCCAACTGGCACTTCAAAATGCTACATTGTGTAGCGTTTTGAATCTGTTCACCAAAACGCTACATCACCGTTAAATTTTATGTTATTTTTTTAAAAACGATTATATTAAAACGTTATACGAGGCAGCGTTTGGGGCACCCAAAATGCTATATGATATAACGTTTTCGTTGATGGAAACACTATATGATGTAGCGCTTCAGCATTTTTTTCCAGTGACAGAAACAAAAACTAAAGCACAGTGACAGTAACAAAAACTAAAAATAAAAGAACTAAAAATACTACAAATTTAATAATAAAAACATAGACTTGCATAAAAATTCAGTTCAACAATATACACGCAGTGCTTAAAAATCATTACAAATGCATTACATAAATTAAAGGGAAAATTAATTTTTTTTATCACTCAACTATTTAGGTTATTAGAAAATTACCACTAAACTACAAATTAATTTATTTTTGCCACTAACGTTACAGCTGGATTTGAATGTTAGCATTCCGTTATGTTTTAAATGTTTCCATTAAAACAAGTTGCCAGCGTGGATTGCAATATGATGTGTTAAGCTGACGTGGTGCATTTATTAATATATATCTATAACCCGATTGTTATATCTTCGTAATGGATCTTTCATCCAAATTTATTTCAAAATAGGAAAATATATGAAAATTAAGATTTTTTTTAGTGTCGTTCTCAATCTGAAATTGGAGAAATTATTATTTCTTGAATTCAATAACTTAATCATACCTTACTGTCCCTCGAATTGTGCTCTCTCGATTGTTTTAGCTGTAGGAACCCTAAACTCCCATTTAGGATATAATAGTGGAAAAGGCGATTTTTGAATGATGGTGTTAGAATTAGATTTTTTTTAATTGTGAAATACTCATTCTTTTATTTTGTTAGTAACATAAATTATAAATATTACATTTTACATGTCATTGGCAACGTATAAAGGCAACTCATCCACCATCTGCTACGCTGGAACAATAATTAATGTCTATCAATTATTTTTAATGGAATGATTAGTTACTAATGGTAAAATTAGTAGAATTCTAATTTTGAGAGGTTTTGTATTTGAGTAGTAAGTTTCTAAAAACCTAAAAAGTTGAGTGATAAAAAAAATCATTTTCCCTTAACGGAGACATGTAAAACATAACGGAATGCTGACATTCAAATCCACTTGTAACGTTAGTGGCATAAATAAAATAATTTGTAGTTGAGTGGTATTTTTCTAAAAACCTAAATAGTCAAGTGACAAAAAAATGGGTGTTGGCCCTATATGACACAATTTCATAGAAAAATGCCCAAAATGGCACAGATAGCAAAAATGGCCCAAAATAGCACACAAAAACGCGAAATCGGGTCACGTTTTGGGGTAAAACGGCAAAACGCTAAATCGTTTCACGTTTTGCTAGAATCTATTTTTTTTAAAAATATATAACGCTAGTTTAACTAGTGTTTTCCTCATATGCCCATTGTCTGATTTATACTAAACGCTACTTGAAGTAGTGTTTTGGACCCAAAACACTACTTCATGTAGCGTTTTGTACAATTTTTTTTTTAAAAATATTTTTAAATCTAAATAAGAAATTGTTGAACCCTAAAATAATAAAAAAAATTGTTAATCTAGAGTTCACATATCGTGTCTCTTTTATTAATTTCTTTTTAAATATTTTTAAAACCCAAAAGGGAATTGTTGAACCCTAAAATGTTAAAAATTATTAAATTAAAGTACACCCTTAAAGTTTAAAATTGTTTAATTTAAAGTTTACACTTTTGGTTCCTAGGGTTTAGGGCTTCATCCTAAACCCTAAATCGTTGTGTTCTTTATTTATTTTTATTCTAAACATTTCTAAAACCCAAAAGGGGATTGGTGAACCCTAAATGTTAAAAATTGTTAAATTAGATGTGTCTTTTATTCAATTTTTTAACATTTTTAAAACCCAAAAGGGGATTGTTGAACCCTAAAAAATTTTAAAAATATTGAATTAGTATACACCCTTAAATTTAAAAATATTAATTTAAAAAAAAACAATTGAAAATGTAACATTAAGTGGTGTTTCTGCCCCCAAAACGACACACAATAAGAAGCTTAAAGTAAAAAAAAAATCATCAAAACGCTACTTGAAGTAGCGTGGTGTACATGAAATCAAAAAAAAAAAAAAACAAAACGCTACACGAAGTAGCGTTTTGACTTGTTTTCAAAACGCTACACGCTTCCCCGTTTTGAAATGCTATTTTGGATCATTTATTTATGTTGTGCCATTTTGGGCATTTTGATTCTGAATTGTGCCATTTAGGGTCTTTTCTCCAAAAAAAAATTGTTTTCGCTAAATTAAATAATTCATTTTTTCCTATGCGCTGCTTGGAAATCCATTGCATTCCTGAATCGCGTGGACTTTCGTCTTCCTTTCTTCTTTTCAACATCTTTGTCGTGTATCATCTTTGGAAAATTAATAGTTGTCCGCCACCTAGGTTCTCCTTTGTTTGGTATTGGTTTAAAAGCACCATTGTAAACCAATGACATGTTATCTAACTTGTAATAATCACCGACAAACATTTCATGGTCCAATTTAACATGTGCGCAACAAGCAATCAAGTGGGAGCATGGAATCCGATAGTTTTGCCACTTCCTACACGAACACATTGTGTCTTGGATTCGGAAGGTATGGCTATTACCACCCTTTTGGCCAACTTTCCTAGTGATGACTTAAAACAACCAAGTGTTTCGATCAAATAGTTTCACACTATGTCCACTAGCATGTGTGATCCCCCGAGTCAACATCTTGGTGGCATATTTGGTGAACTTTTGACCTTTAGAAGATTGTGATGCAATTTCTACCCGCATTTGGTTAAAGTATTCAATGGTCTTCATAAAGAGCTCTCTAATCAAGGAGGTAACCGGAAGCTTTCTAGCATCTAGAATGGCATTGTCCAACTCTCGGCATGGTTGGTGGTCTTGATCCCAAAACGCTTCCCCTCATCATGTGCTAACGACCATTTCTTCAACTCTTTGTTCTCAAACCATTGTTCCGCCCTAGGTTCCACCATCAATAGCTGCTCCTACAACAAATCAAATTTCTTTTTCAGCACCTGAGAAGCTAACTGAACAACCCTATCCCTCAAACCCTTTTTGCCATGTGCAGAAGCAAAGTTTGCAGCAAGGTGCCTAATACTAGGCCTATGATGGTTACGTGGCTCACACCATTCGGGCTGCTGCATAGCTGCCATGATCCCGACATGCCTGTCATAAATGACATAAATCCCGTGCCTCCTGTCAACCACACTCCCCACGCTCTCCATAAATCACCTCCAGCTAGACACATTTTCAGCTTCAACTATTGCAAAAGCCAACGGAAGAATATGACTGAATCCATCAACAGATGTAACACTCAACAACACACCAGGATAAGGACCATAAAGATGCGTACCATCTATCTGAATAACAGGAATACAATGGTGAAACCCGTCAATACATGGCTTAAAAGCCCAGAACAGTCTCTTGAAGGTAACCTCTCGTTACACATATATGTCATAGCACAAATTAGTAAATAATTTTACAAATATTTAAGCAATTTTTTCAACTAAATAAATATATGCACTAGTAATGTAAAGTAGAGAAATACCTCTAACCCATCAACATCCGCTCATGACTCATGTTCTTTAAAGAACCAATCAACCTTCTTTCCAACGTTGAACGACTGCAATGCTTCCATCAAATTAGGAAGCTCTTTATAAGATCTTTCCCAAGACCCATGTACTTCATCAATTACAAGTTTCTTAGCATTTCTAATCTTTTTCCTACCCGGTTCGTAACCAAAAGCATTCTTCGCTGTTGCCATTAACACTTTCTCTTTAATACTTGGATCAGCTACAATTTGCTCTTTAATGACATCAACAATATCAGAAGAGCCCAAGTTAGGGTGGTCTTGAGTTATGGTGGCGCTCACACACGTGTGTGGTCCTGAAGTCTCCATGATTTGGAAATATTCATGTGCCTTCCGCAACCTAGCCTTCAAATTCCACTCACAACCACTATCTTTCCACTTACAAACCACATGCTGATTCAAACTATTTGATCTACTAACTACAAACTGTTGATGACTATGAATATGAACTTCTTTCATCGCATGAATCAACTCCTCTTTCGAACCAAACATCATCCCAACCCTCAACTCCATAGCACTCGACACAACATCCATTGTCCTCAATACTGACTCATCAAAAGAAGAAACATTTAATGTCGGTTGTTCAATTCTCCCTGCACTCTCAAGAACGTCATCAACCTCCAAAGCCTTACTACTACTCGTTTGTCTCTCAAAACATCGACTACTACTTGTTTCAACAATCCTTAAATCACTTTCACCCAATTCACCAATTAGAATTTTTTCTAAATACAATTCAACAAAGAATGTAGTTCCTTTTAAAAGAACAACTCCGAACATCAAATCGACATCATCATCATCATCAATCGGTATAATCCTGAATTTCATATCATCGGGATTTTTACATCGATAAAACAATTTCAAAAATACTTGCTACTATCAATTTTCATTTTCAAAAACAATAATTTGCACAAATTTGCATAATTCATACTAGAATTAAGCTTAATATGCTTACACACAGGCCTATTATAGATACAACCTTCTAGTTGAGTATGTAGAATATTGCGGTCAATGTATATCCATGCCACTATCACATCCGATTTGGAGCCAGATCCCGAACCCGAAGCCATGCCAAAATTATATGCACTACAATTGAGAATTAAGGATAATAATATGAAATACAATTTTTTTAGGGTTTGGAGCTTGAACTTTATTGTTTCAAGCAGCAGCAGTAGGTTCTCGGTTCTTTCGCCTGTATGTACATCTGTGTGAAGTACAGGAAACGCTACATAATGTAACGTTCAGAGGTTGAAAACGCTACATCGTGTAGCGTTTTACTCTTTTTTTATCATTAAAATGCTACACGCCATAGCGTTTTACATGTTAACGCTGTTTGATAAAGCGTTTTCAGTAGAAACGGTGTTTTACGTAGCGTTTTATTTGTTTAGTGAATAAAAAATTGTAGCTCTAATTTAAGAAAAAAACCTGTTAAATAAATTAAATAAAACTTGTTGTTAAATTAGATAAATTAAAACCTGTTAGAAAGCTAATTTACAAGCTAACAAACTAATAATTAAAAACAAAGACACAAAAAACAAAATAAAATTAAACAGCAAAAAATTAAAATGTCTACATTTCTAAAACAATAGTGACAAAATACATTTCGCTGCTACAATGCAGATTAATATTCTACAATTTACAAAATATAGAAACAAAAAATATCCTTGAGTCCGTCTACATATTGTCCCCTCTGTAGCATCACTTCTTCGCGCACTTCTCCTCATCAGTCCCACATTTAGGCGGGTGACGCGCTCTCTTCGAACACCGGGGCATGTACCCTGACCAGAAAACCTGTCAGATATATGAGCATCACCCTGAAATTCAACAAACAAGGAACACACGTGTTACAAAACATAAATATCCATTTTTGTAAAAAAAACTTAATGTTTATAAAACCCTCATACCTATGAAGACTCGGTAGACTGAGAAGAACTAACAACAACACCACCAGTAGTAGGCGGAGTAATACCAAGATCAAATGAAGGAACTGATGATATAATAGGCCACTCATTAGGCCGATCAGAGCGCTGCAATGGTGGAGGCTGCTCAGAAGGAGGCTGAGTAACATGATCATCAGTAGAAGGCCGTGGAGTAGGAGTTAGACCGAGATCCAAAGAAGGAATAGCTGGATCCCTCGATCTCTCAGGAATAACAACAATAGACTGTCAGTAGGAGGTTGAATAACTAAATTATCAACAGAAGGCTGGGGAGTAGGCGTCAAACCAAGATCAAATGAAGGAATAAATGGATCCCTCGATCTCTCAAGAATAACAAAAGTAGGATGCACATGACCTGATGCCTTTAGAACATCAACATGATCAGTATGAATAGGTCCAGCAGCATCAACTAAAGAATCATGATCATCTCCTAGAACTGTCGCCACAGGATCATCTAGAACCTCATCAACTAAAGCAGCTACTCGACCTCGTCGACCACGACCTCGTTTACTACCACGTTTAGGCCGACGCGCAGGATCCTGCCTCCCTGCCCTCTCTCTATCTCTACGCTCATCCACTGGCAGTTCATCAAAATCGTATAAGTTGTAATCTTGAACAAGATTACAACCAGAAGTAGCTAACTGGGAAACCTCAGGAAGAACCGACTGAGTACGATCAGCTATAGTCCTCAATAAACCACCCTGAAATGCAACAAACAAGATAAACACGTGTTACGAGACGTAAATAGCCAATTTTGTAATGAAATTGAACCCTAAGTCGTACCATTAACTCAGTTCTAAGCCATTTTGCTAAAAAAATTAGTGTTTCTAAAACCCAAAGGGGATAATTGAACCATAAAGGTTATACGGTTAAAATCTTTGCATATTTGTGAGGTTGCTACCTCTGGAGCCAATGACGGGTATGTTACCTACAACCTTGTACTACTTTCCATTTATCTGTCACATGAGTGGTTGATTGATACAGGAGCTAATGTGCATATTTGTGCTAATATTACTCTCTTTGTATCTTATCAACAGAGTCATTGAGTGACAGTGACGATGGGGAATGCTAGTGATGCTCAAGTGCTCGGAATAGGAAACGTGGACCTGAAGTTTGCTTCTGGGCGTATTCTGTCTCTCACTAGAGTGCACCATGTTCCTTCTATTCGTAAAAATATAATAAGTGGAAGCTCTTTAGTTAAGAGCGGCTTTGAACTTTCTCTCAAATGTAATAAAGTAGTGATTACTCATACTGGTACATTTTTTGGCAAGGGTTACTTGTCTGATGGTTTGTTTTTAATAAATGTTGAGCCTGTTTTGGGTAGTTTTATTAATGATAGTGTTGCACCTTCTGTTAATTGTGTAGAATCATCTGATTTGTGGCACTTATGACTTGGTCATTTAAATTTTGGTGCTCTAAAGAATATGATGAAATTAGAGTTGATTCCAAAGCATGCTATCGATAAGAAATCTAAATGTCAAGTATCTGTGACTGCTAAACAAATAAGGAAACCTTTTCATAATATTGTTAGGGATTCAGAATTGTTAGATTTTGTACACTCTGACATATGTGAATTCGGTGGTGTGTTGACTAAGGACCATTATAGATATTTCATTACCTTTATAGATGATTGTAGTAGATATTGTTATGTTTACTTACTTAAACATAAAGATGAAGCACTAGATAAATTCATTATGTTTAAAAATGAGGTTGAAATACAAACTGTCAAAGTACTTAAACGTTTGAGATATGATAGAGGTGGTGAGTATACGGGTACCTCGTTTAATGAATTTTGCGCAAGCAATGGTATAGTTCATGAGGTGACTCCACCATGCACACCTGAGTCTAATGGGGTGGCAGAGCGAAAGAACAGAACTTTTAAAGATATGATTAATAGTATGCTGATTAATTCTGGGTTGCCTAAATACATGTTGGGAGAAGCTCTGAATATGGCTTGCCATATTCTGAATAGAGTTCCTCTGAAACACATGGATAAGACACCATTTAAATTATCTTCGTGTGTGGGGGTGCCTTGCAAAGGTGCTTGTCCCTGAACACAAAAGAAAGAAATTAGGACCGAAGACTGTTGACTGTATCTTTCTGGGCTATCTTAAAACCACAACTGCTATGAGATTTTTAGTTATAAAATCTGACATAGACGGTATTGTGGCGAATACGATAGTTGAATTTCGTGATGCAACTTTCTTCGAAGACGTGTTCCCTATGAAGATTGGTATACCTCAGGGTAATTCTGATGATGATCCCACTTACACATCGAGTTCTATTCCTGATCATGTGAAAAAAATGATAAATGTGGGGGCAGATCCTGGTAGTAGCTCTACTCCTAACGAAGTGGAGGAACCTAGAAGGAGTAAGCATGCAAAGAATAGTCAAGGACTTTGAAAGTGATTTTATCACTTACAATGTTGAGGATGAACCTTTAACTTTCCGTAGGCCATGGATTCTTCGGAGTCAAGGCATTGAAAAGCGCTGTGAAGAGTGAGATGGACTCTATTATTTCTAACGGAACATGGGAGTTGGTCGATCTCCCTCATAGGTGTTCTACTATAGGATGTAAGTGAATCTTCAAGAGGAAGTTGAACCCGGATGGGTCAATAGATAAGTACAAGGCTAGGCTAGTTGCTAAAGGCTTTAGGCAAAGGGAAGGTATTGACTATTTTGATACATACTCTCATGTTGCCCGAATGACAACAATTCGAATGCTTATAGCATTAGCTTCCGTACATGGTCTTATCATCCATCAAATGGATGTAAAGAAGGCTTTTCTTCATGGTGACCTTGAAGAAGAGATTTATATGGATCAGCCTGAAGGATTTGTTGCTTCTGATAACGAGAGGAAAGTATGTAAATTAGTCAAATCTACCTATGGCCTAAAACAAGCTCCTATAAACTGGCATAAAAAGTTTGATGAAACTGTTTTAACCTTCGGATTTTTAGTTAATGAAAGTGACAAGTGCGTCTACTATAAGGTTAGAGGAAATGAATGTATGATGGTGTGCCTATACGTGGATGATATATTGTTGTTTGGATTGAGATTATTAAT